>VYZV01008184.1:126756-138171 GCA_013401275.1 Pandion haliaetus | reverse complement strand
GTGAGGATCTGACCCACCAATTTTCCTTATTTGTTTGAATAGTCTGAATCATGTCAGATGACTTAAAACTGTAGCATTTGTCCCTCAATGCTTTCTTCACCTTAAGAAGGGAAATACCCATTTCTTTCCAGGGGACATTCCCTCTGCTAGGTCTAGATCCAAACTCAGTAAGAATCCTAAGCCCTTCCTTCAAACAGGAGTGAAGAAAGACCTCACAGCTGTCCTTACTGATACTTATGGACTAAAACCAAGTGTATTTTCTTTTTTAAAAACCAGTTTTTCCTCTAAGCAAGTTCCATTACATATATGAAGAAAATGCACAGGCAACATCCATGCAGCTGAAACAAGCTTCTTATGCCTTCAAAGCATCAATCCCTGAGGATGCACCTGTAGAGTATCTGGCAAAATGAAGTATCAGAGTAAGGGATGAATAATTAGAAGAACTAAGTCTATAAGCCTATACAAGAAAAACACATCCTATCCTGTTTTCTTAATGTTTATCACATACTCTGAGAAGCAAAACTCCAAAACAATTTGCACCTAATAGAATAGCTTTTCAGCTTAAAATATACTCGCTGCAACTTTTAATAATCATATTTGAAATGTGCTCATAGAGGAAAACACACACCCAAAATATTTTGATAGAAAAAGATTCAAAATAAATTTTTAAGTTGCCCTGTCTTATTTTGAGCACTGACAAACAAATGAACTGCTGCATGGCCTGTTACATTAGAACAATACTGTGGAATAATTACAAGTTCTAAGATAAAATTAAAATTACCATAATAATTCTCCTGTGAAACAATCCAATCTATGCAGACTACAAATTGCTACTAGGTTGAAAAAATATATTACCACCTCAAGTCAGGCAGATAAATTATCCTATTTCCATTAGTTAGTGTAGGTACTTAAGAGGTTATGCAGAGCAGGATGACAAACTGATTATACTTACAAATTATGTATTGGTGACTTTTAAAGACCAGCTCTTTACTTGCATACCAGCATTAGAAAGCCAGTTATGCAAACTGTGAGTAAAGATATGATTCTACAATAGAGAACAAAAGTCCCAATCTATAGGGTCCACCTTCAGATACAACAGGCGATATCAAGTTGGGGACATCTTTGTGCCTGTTTTCCTATACCGTTGCCTATACCATTTCCGTTAAAGGACTTTAGAGAAAGCCCTTTTCTCCTCCCTGCCTCATACACACATGAAAACCAGAAAACGTTGCTTTGAAATCTAGACAAGACAAAGGATTCCCCTATTACTCAGAGAGATAACATTCAGGATTTCCTGTTCTTATCCCCAGTACCACAAATCAGTACATCTGTACTATTCAAGGCACCAAACTCCTCAAAGCTACCTGAAGCACTCCTTCCCTTCTGCCCTTAATGAGAGCAGGAGGCATACCAGTATCTGAAAAGGCTGAGCACTTTTCTGTATCAGATTTTATCTGCTTGCAATTAGAATGGGAGTGTAGGCTCCCCATTTCAGATTGTTGTATAATTGTAAAGGTAAAACTTAGACTCAGTCAACCAATGATCCTTTGAAGATTCTGATCGTGCTCATAAAAGAGAAGTATCACTATCAAGATCATTTGGTTTTATGTCACCTTTTTAATCATACTATTCCCTCATGCTTTAATTTGCTCTGTGCCTACCACCATCAATCTGAATATACACCACTGCCCATTAATGATACATTTACAGTTTATAACACAAGTTTTATAGTACAGGAAAATTATTAATACAAGCCACCTCAAGCATCTAACAGAAAAACAACCACAAAAATCGTGATCGTAAACTCACATTTCCCCGATCCATCAGCAAAGAGAAACAGTCTATAATCTGCAAATTGCATACCAGATATGTTTTAAGTATAAGTTTGCAATCACATGACAAAAGGAAGCAAAAGTGTGATGGGATCAGTAAACTAAAATAGGATGAATCTGGGTAGCAACTTAAAACTAATCATTCTAATTGTGACTAATTCACAAAATTATGTGATCTTATAAAGGTGATCTTCCATTTTAATATTTTTAAAGCACACATGAACTTTCAACACATATACAAGACTGATTTACAGTTCTATGGTTGCAATCTAGACTGAAGCTTGTCCTCTTTAAATATATTGCCTATTATCACGTTTTCTGCAAAACACTGTAAAATTATTCTAATATATTTGGTTGGAAGGAGTTCCTAATGGGTCAGCTAGGGGATTAACCTCACATCACACGACATGGGAATATCACAATTTTTTTCCCTCAATAAAGTTTTCCCAAAGCAGATCATCTGTAGCTGCCACTAAGGATGTAGCATCTGATTCTAGCCATGTTCTAACTTCAAAAGCACTTGAAGACAGATGCTATAGAGCATTGTTAACCACACCAGTTCTTCTCTGAGTAGATTAAATTTAACAAAAAACTCTTCCTGAATGAGTTTCTCACAAGCTACTTATTAGAGCACAGGCAACTGAAGTGAGCACTGGTACTATAATTGTTTAGTCTTCTTCATGAAGACTATTGTGGAACCATATCTAAACTTTATTAGCAACAAACCAGTCTAATCTTCTGTGCACAATTTCTTAGTTATGTATAAGTAAATAGCACTCCTTTGGGACTTCACTCATCCTTCAACTGCCTACACATGTAATTGTCAGTGGTTCGTTGACTACAGTTGGTGCCTGTGAGTATGATGAAGAAATCCTGGCTGAATCTACTTATCCTAATTCTTTAAATGGTTACCTTTCGCATTCTGTTGTGTGATCTCAGATCATCATTGTCAATCTTTATTGGTATACGTATGCTATTACTTTCCTTTAGGGAAGACTAAGACAGAACAGCTGTTAAGCATGCCTGCTTTCTCATCTATTATATGCCCTTCTATCCTCCCATCTTCCATATGATTTTCTCTTTAAACTACTTTTCATCCTTTTATAATCTATGTAAAAATGCCTTAGTTGTATATAAATATAAATATGTATCATACCAATTTTTATTTGGGGATGACCTAAGTTTGAAGGAGTTTGATCTTTCACATAGGGCGTGATCATGGCAAGCTATGAAGAAAAAGGGATGACAAACTTACTGTGTAATCAGGGCAGGTTCTTTCCTGAAAAATGGCTCAGAATTAAGAATATAATGTTAAAAGAAAACATTTTAAAAGATGTTCTTTTAGACCACAGCTAATTAATATCAAATGGCTTGACTTAAGGGAAAAAATAAAGGAAACCAAATTATTTTCTGCTGATCTTTGCAGATCTTTTTCTGGCAGATCTGCTGGTCCTTGGAATTAAGGTATCTATCATGTTGTCCTGGGTTCAGCTGGGATAGAGTTAATTTTCGCAGGAACCTGGGAGCGGGTACAGCAAGGACAGCTGACCTGAGCTAGCCAAGGAGCTATTCCATACCATGTGACATCATGCTCAGTATATAAATGGGGAGCAGGCTGGGGGGAGCCCTCAGCTCTCAGTGAGGAAAGTGGCAGAGCATCAGATTCCAGGTGGTGAGCAGTTGGTCTGTGCATCAGTTGTCTTGTATATTCTTTTATTAGTGTCATTTTTGTTGTTATAACTTCTCTTTTTGTGTTGTCCCAGTAAACTGTCCTTATCTCAACCTATGAGGTTCTGGGTTTTTTTTTTTTTCTTTTCTCCTTTCTGATTCTCTTCCCCATCCCACTGGAGGGCGGTGGGGAGGAGTGAGCAAGCAGCTGTGCGGTGCTTTGTTACCGGCTGGGCTGAAACCACAACACATGCCTATCAAAGGACTCTTTCTATTAAATAGGTGAAGGAATGTGTTGGGTTTGAATACTCTCTTTACCTTATATGGTATTAAGGCATTGCAGAATAGCATATGACACATCTGTGACTTTCCCGATTTCCTAAGTTCGAAAGAAACCAAACTATGGCAAGTTCCACAGGAAAGAAACAGTCAGTACTTTAACTTTACATGTTCTGATGCAATTTTTAAAATACGTCTATAAGAACAGCAAACCAGCAATAAGTAACAGAAGTCCTCCTGACAACCACAGGTCTTATCTATCTTGGAAACATCTTACCATATATGACCGCACAGCTCTTAGGCAGCAACATTAGTCAATAATAGAACCTAGCTCCCATGTCAGCACTGTCATTTCATAAATCTAAACATGTTTTTACAATGGAGAATTATCTGTAGCTAGAAGTACCTGCAAAAATATACCTATTATTGTGCAAAATAAAATGCACAGAGCAGTGAACTTCAACAGGTACAGGATTTCACAGTATATACACATCAAACGCGAACCTCAATCTCTTTAAACAGCAGTAGCAAGCGAGTCTGCAATCCAACCAAAATGAGGTTTTCACTGTCCTCTGGCATAAAAGGGTCTGTAAACCCAATCACTACATCTGCACTGGAATCCCTGCTCTTACTGTCAGGCACAATATTATTTGGTACATGCTTCCAGGAGCTTCCTTCAACATCAGTAGGGATATCTCACTTTGGGAATGAAACATCCATATAACAAGAGAGATGATGGATACATACCACATGCTACCTAATATAGATAGGTTCTGCTTGGTCAGGACCATGGTATGGGAGTGCAGAGAATATTCAAACCATCTTTCTGTTACAAAAATTAATGCATGGAGGGGATTATAAGCTGTGTGTGGACCTGTATATGGGCAC
Organism: Pandion haliaetus; assembly: GCA_013401275.1. NCBI lineage: Eukaryota > Metazoa > Chordata > Aves > Accipitriformes > Pandionidae > Pandion > Pandion haliaetus. The sequence continues at coordinate 133,504 of VYZV01008184.1, read as the reverse complement.
TGGTAACCTACTGTTAAATTGTGGTGAAAATGTTGATATATTGTTTTTATGGTAGGCTCTATCTTGTATGTTTTAAAAAACAGGGTAAAACAAAGGATTACATTGTAACCTAGTACTACTTCCATGCTAATCTATTACATTATGCAAAGGAAAACACCCACTATATCCTATTAAATTGTAGTGCTAGCTAGAACAGAGGAAGCAAGAGTATCATTTCATGCTCTGATAAATCAGTAAAAGGCAATAGATGCAAACTTCCAGAAATACAAGTATGATGCATACTGTCAGCATATAAATAAATACAAATCAAACCCAAGATTTCCTGAGCACACAGACAACCGTGTCTTTGTCCGTGGAAGGTAAGATTTACCTATTTCCCTGTACCCCTTGAAAGAAGCTTTCAGCAACTAAGAGCTGCCATGAAACACCACCACATGATTTACTAGTGCATCGGGGTACTGAAATAGGTCTGGCTCTTAATGTAGTTTCAGTGCCTGAAGAGTCCACAGATGATCAGGAACTGCATGTACCTCTATGTGCATCTTTAACGATGCCTGAAGCAAAGCAATCCATTGCTCTCTAAAAGTGTTACACAAGTCAGTACACATCATGCAATATAGTCTGCTATAACTTCTGATCCTTGCATGACTTCTGTGTTTTGAGTTTACCCTGGTTCTTCAGCCCTCTGCAGTCACTCTGACCTCATTGCTTTTGTTCTTTCTCAACTTCTGTATGAAAACATGTATTTCAACCCGATCGTTTCTAACGTGAGAATGTAGTTTTTGAAGAAAACTCAGATAACACATTCTTTGAAGATATTTCTCAGGTGTATGTACTTTCAAAGCCACTGTATTCATACACAGAACAGAAGAGTGGAAAAAATTAAGCCTGGTATGAAAAATTATAAATTTCCTTTTCTTCTTCTTGTTGGTCAAACAACTGGAAACCAGCATATTTAGTTCAAAGTAGCTAGGGAACTGAGTCAAACTCCATATGCAACTTGGGGTAACCTCCTCTTTGGGCTTAATTTCATTGGTTTAGTCAAACCATTCCTTTATTTTCTGCCAGATGAAAACTATCACACAAAAGCTCCTTGATCTTAACTTAAAATAGTGCTTGACAGTTCTGAGCAAGAATTAGAAATTAAATAGGTACCAAGTGTCGTACATGCACATAAATAAAAATACTAATATACTCACCCCATCAGTGTTAATCTAAAAGAAACTTCATTCTTTTCCTCTGTCAATTCTAATCAAACGACAAGATCAATATCCTAAGCATTAGGCCAAAGTCCTAGTAAAACAGTATTCACACCACGTCCTGAGGCACAGTGAGTCCAGCCAAGAGCTAAGCAGTCCTCCAGTGAAAGCATCCTGCCCAGCACACTGGGAGTGACAGCTCCAGAACTGGTGCCTGTGAACCAGATGTCAGTCCCACCTCCCTTACACCATACACCAGAGAGGCCTCCCAGCACTCAAAGACCCCAGGGAGAGGGACCCCACACTGGAGCAGGGGAAGAGTGTAAAGAGGAAGGAGTGGCAGAGACGAAGTGTTTTGAACTGACCACAGCAGGTCCCCACCACTACCCTGCCTCCCACCATGCTGCTCAGGGGAGGAGGTAGAAGAGTTAGGAACAAAGGAATGCAGTTGAGCCTGGGAAGAAGGGAGGGGTGGAAGAAAGTGTGACTAGTTTTGTCTTTGTGTCTCACTATCCTACACTCTTTTTAATTGGCAATAAATTAAATTAATCTTTTCTAAGTGGAGTCTGCTTTCCCCTTGGTGGTAATTGGTGAGTGATCTCCCTGTCCTTATCTCAGCCCATGAGGTTTTTTGTCTTACTATTTTCAATCCCAGTCCTGTTGAGAAGGGTGACTGAGAGAGTGGCTGGGTAGGCACCTGGCAGCCACCCAAGGTCAACCTACCACAACATGTTTGAACATGGACATCTTGTAGTCAGCAGCAAAACAGGAAGTGTATAAGTGAGATACACACCAGACATGGAGCACTTTCAAGTCAGCAAGTTGTGTTTTATACTCACTAGTTTTCTTTGTAACATTTCACACAGTCACATCTAATGAAATCTGGCAGTATCTAAAAACATAGGGCAGGATGACAAGGTCAGCCTTTGATATAAACTCTATCTTTGTAACAATCTGCCTCCTTCAATAACCCTGCATACAGACCATACAGGGAAGATGATAGATTACTGAAGAACTACAGAAAAGAGGAGAACTGTAGACAGCTTCTTCTGTAATCTTCCTCTGAGACAAGCAGTGAATTCTCACATAGTATTTTACTCATCCCTGCTATGACAGAATCAAAGGAATGCCAGGAGAGCATTTGAATCTCCCCACAAACTAGATTAAAATGTTATTAGTGGTTTAAATTGGCATTCAATGGACATTAGACAAACTGACCAACCACAGGGGCTACTGAGGTGTCCTACTGTTTTATACTTTCCAGACACAGTCTCTGTTGTATATGGATTACCAGTCATGGCAATAAGGCCACTGAAGTGCAAGCAGGTGGTGCCCTCTAGATCAAGCAGATGTGATAGCATTAGAAATTACAATGCGATGATGCAACATCAACATGCTGATGCAATGCAAAAAATCTCTTTATCACAGCTGCTAGGAAAACAGTTATCATTTCCACTCACCTGCTGACAAGCCAGAATGGAGCAAGGGGAATTAACAATAATTGGAGAAAATCACGAAGGATGTGCTTAAACCATCAGCCACACAGTCCTTTTATGCAAAGTGTTATCAGATTTGTGGTAGTCATTTTTGCCCTTGTCAGAAGTGACAGGCTTAACCCTACGGTCGATATTAATGTGAGGGGAACGCTGAAATACAACCTAATGAGAACTGCACTCATCCCATTTGCAGGACCCCGGCAGATCAAACAAGGACCATTTCCTACTTTTCCAATAACATCCATTCTTAAAAGCCTGAGGCAGTTTTCCAGTCACAGGCATCGATACCTATAAACAACATCATCTTAACTGAAAGAATTTTTGAAATTTACCCAAAGGGGATTTTAAGATTTGATACTAGCCTCTTCAATTACTGTTTAGAGATATACTTTACAATAGTGTGTTTATTGAACTTGTTTCACTTAGACCAAAATAGTAATCAAAATAACTTAGGTAAAGCTACCTCTTTTATTGCTTTAACATTTAATCCCAGTTTGGGATTACATGTACTGTATGCACTCAACAGGCAACAAATTCTATTGTTTACTGATGTACAGCAGAGAAATGTAATCAATATGTATTGTGTGTATTAGTACGCTTTTTAGAGTGATATTCTAAATCACACCAATCACACCTACTGCTTTGGGCAGGGTTGTTGCATTTCTGTTCCTACTGTTGCAGGAAGATGCTGAAAATAGGAAAGCACAGCTGAAACCAAGAACAAGGAGGTACATGAGACAGTATATTTTCTTCTCTAAGGTTCAAGATATAAGAAGTTCAAGGAGGAACTATTGTTAAACTGTGCGCAAGCAAAAACCCCCCAAAACCAACCAAACAAGAAACAAACCAAAAACAATTAACCTAATTTCCTCCAGAGCTGGATAAAGAGGCAGCAGGCGTAATACTAACCTAAATGGTGACCCACCATGACAGTTGCCAACAATCAAAATGGAAAAGTCAAACTGCATGACACACGTGTTGGAAGAAACTGGGCTGATAGGTATTTATAGGGTTAGTCTTCATGCATTTGAGCAACATTCATCTATATATTGTCATGCCAAAAAGGGCCTTATAGAATTTAACAGAACAGCTGCAGCAAAGCAATAGATCTCAGTGGTTCTGAGAAAGAAAATATCATGGATTTCACCTCAAGGTGACATTATATTAAGGTAATGCAGAAATAACTGTATCCAACTATAGTGTAAAATCCTAGCTTTAGCATTAAATGGTTTTCCTGCAGGATCTTTCCACACCCCAAATATATTCACCTCCAATAAAATTAGAAAATCACTTTAAAACTACATGGATATACAATTTTGAAAAAGAAATTTGGTTTCAAAAGCTCTTGCTCCTTCTACAGCAACTGTCACATATTTATCAAACTAACCACTGTGTCACTTTAAGGCTCTGGCAGATTTATACAGATGTTAAGAAAGCGAACTTCGATTTATTTCAGACTCCTAGCCTGGAATATTGCTTACTTGGTAAGAACAGAAACGTCAATCAATAAAAAAACCCCTTGCCTTCTGAAGTCCTCAATCTCAAACTATATGCTTATATGACAGATTAAGGTTTTCACACAATTTCAGATAGGAATAGGCAGCTTTCCTCCCCTGATTACAAAGGTCAACAGGTTTCCACAAACTATTATGTTTCATTCTTTCAAAGATGCAGAGAAAATATTTTGACATGCAAGGAAACATCCTCCAAATCACAGTTTAACCTGCTGCTCTGCATGTGTATGTAGGAATGTCTATATAAATCCACTCAGTTCAGGAACTAAACATAGTTAAAAGATTTATGCTATAATATATGTTCTTACTTTAGTCTATCTGCATCTGAGAGCCAGAATGTTTGGGCCTGAAGTATTACTCTCTAGCCAACTTCTTCTAAAGTACTTCCAATTTGCTTGATTTTAACATCTCCTCCCATCACCACCTGTCTTGTCCCATTTAATTGAGGAAAAAGTCTCAAATCCTTCAACCAATACAGAATCTGTAAACAGCACAAGATTATCTAGTTGCCAGTTTCATTATTTGCTCAAGCGGAGTAAGAAAAAAATACACTTGTTTAGGGAGAAAGTCTGTTTGTGTAAGCAAATATCTTAATATTCTACTAAACATAAGAAAAAATAATCCCTAGTATTCATCATAACAAACATAATGTTTTAAAAGCAAATGAAGTATTTAAGTGATGCATTCACTTCCTAGCATCTGGTCTACACTAAAATAAAATCATAGCCCAATGAAGCCAACAGCAGTTTTCATCATTGGTAATAACAGGGCAACCAAGGTGCCATTAATGAAAAGTGGTATTTAAGTTTGCCTTCAAACAGTATAGCTAACGTGCAGATAGCCTTAAGAAGAACATAATACTGATTTAGACAGCATTCACCTTTATCTAAATCAGAGGTACAAAAATAAAGAGACAAACAACTTTAATCCAAAGAACTTGCATCCCTCTGCTTCTTGATAGATCAGAGCAAGCTAGATCACAAATAGTAATGGAAGAAAAAGAATGTATTAATTTGAAGACAGTGGACTTCAGGGATCCTAACTAATAAAACAGTTACTCTTGTCAGAAACACTGTAGAAGTGAATGAGACTACTGCAGTTTCGCAGAAATAATGAAGCGTTATCCTGAAAACATCTGAATATGCAATAGTTAAAATTTTACCACATTACTGGGCACATTGCTCTGGAGACTGGCTTCCTCTCACCCCTTCTTTTCTAAATCATGGCTCCATCATCTTCAAAGTTTATTTCAAAGACTCCTAGTTATTGTAACAATAATACTGTTCTAAAATCAGGCCCTTAGGAAATTCTTCCATAAACAAAGATTAATATGTAATAGAGCAAAATAGTCTAACCAAGAATACTCATAGGGTGGATTTAATTTGTGTACATTACCCAGGGAGTCTCATCAGAATAAGTAAAAATTGAAACCAGAGATCATAGAACAAGAACAATAACAGAAAACTAAAAAAGAAATATCCTTAGCATTTTAAGCTAAAGAATTTCAGACTTATCTGAACACTTTGATAGTTTTTTAAAATCTGAATAGCATTAATGGAGATTTTCCAAAAACAAAATAACAGATCAGAACAAATTTTATTATTACTATTAACAGCTTTTGCAGCGTTGCCTAGAAACCCAATTTCAGATGAGAGGGGCAGCATGGCAGACAGTGAGGGGAAAAAAACACAAAAAATGCCCAACACAGAAAACCCTAAAAACCCCAACAAAAATAACCAAGGAAAAAACCCACCCCACAAAAGCTTGTTTTCACCATATTAAAGTGAACTTGAACTTTTCAACGATTCAGGGGCTTTAGGTAATGAGTTAATATTCAGTCTTGATGGAAAATATACAACATAAAATTCCATTGTCTCTTTTGATTTTGTTTTGATCGTTTTGTTTCTGTTCACACGGCAAAAACAATAAAAAATTCAATTTGATGTACAAGATCTCATCATGCATCATGAAAACAATAACTAACTCAAATCCTTACTGTCATCATATGAATGAATAGTTTGTCTTAAATCCCAGTTCTAAGACGGTTCCCTTGTACGTGGAGCTCTGTTCTAGCACAAAGCTCTGGTCCTGTCAATGCAGGAAGAGATTTGAAGCATGTCCAAGCCGGATGACTACCCAGCTGGTAAAAGGCATCATTTTTTTTCCCTTTATTCAGGTTGATCAAAACCATTCTTGTTGGTTAACAGAAACAAACACCAAATATTGACTTATCAATGACATGCTTTTTTTGAGAAGTGAAGACCTGTACTTAGAAAATTATTGGGAATTCTAACAAATGCAAAACCTCTAGAAATTAACATTTTCACCATTACGTAAAATGATGGTATAAGCGTTTTAAGTTTTACAGGATGCTAACAATCATTTAGCCAAAAGCCCAATATGTTTACAGAATTTAAGAGGGAGAGCAGTTTTTGCCTTAGATTCCATCCATTCAAGCTATCAACAGATTTGATCAATCTTTTTGCACCAAGTATGTTCTTCCCATATTTTGAACATAGTTTACGTATGCAACATACCT
>VYZV01008184.1:105336-126739 GCA_013401275.1 Pandion haliaetus | reverse complement strand
TATGCAACATACCTGGAAAACTGTTCTTGCAGCCCACGCATCTGAGCTCTGCTACGCTCCGACTCCAGTGTCACCTCCCGTAATCTTTTTTCACTCTCAAGTCTTAAATGTCTTTCTTCCTCCAACTCATGTATCAGCTTCTCACGCTGAAAGACCATAAACAGTTATTTATTAATTGTACACATAAGACATACTTTTAGCAAAAATTTAAGATTTATTTTGGGAAAAATCATCAAACAATCAAAATAATTACCCTAAATATCCAGTCCCATCATTTTTTTGTACAGCAATGTTACAGAGAATAACTAGAGAAGGAAAGCCTTTCAGAATATCCCCATCACACTGAGCTACTCTTACTTGGCTCAGACTCACTGAAGTCAGCATATTAAAAAACAAACACCCACCCTCTCCTTCAAAGCTCTTTGTCTTCACCTCCACTCAAAATAAATGTAAAAAATTATATCTGAGATCTGTGATCTATCTTGCTTGAATGCAGACACAGGAAGCATGAAACAAGTCAAGAGGACAACTTGTCACCCGTCCCTTAATGTTTCAATCTCACGAGCAGAGAAGGACCCAATTCTGCAGCCACTAGTTTTCTTGTTTTGGATGCGAGTTCTTAAAACATAGAACTAAAAAACCCAACCCACAACATACAGTGCTACCTGAATAAATCTACATATGTCATGGCCTAATCTTTTTTTTTAAAGAAAGAACATCATATAAAAGGGTACCTAATGATTTCAAAACCTTATTTTAAAAGTAACTAAATGCAATTTATGAGGAGCAGGGGAATGAACTGAAAAGTTATAAAAAAAGGTCTTGGAATTAAAAAAATGTATATACAGCCTTTTCCATGTGACCCTGATAAACGGAAATGAAATGAAATTAAATTTTTCCTTGTGCATTTAAATGAGATAATAAATCAATAAAAAACCCAAGCAATTTACATGGTACCACATTATACTCCATCAGCGAAGGAGTTCCAATGTCAGTTGTGTAAGAAAAGGTTAAGACATTGTAAAGCTACAGTGGGTTGACCAACTATATGCTTTGAAAAATCTCTGTGCCCGTAGTGCAGTGCGATTTGTACCCTGTCAGACAGTCTGACGTAGTTCCATTGTTGACCTAATTTTTCATGACATACTTGCAAAAATTTATCTAGAAATTATACATACAGTTTCATTAGAAAATAACAAAGGTATCTTAGTGTTAAACTATTAAATGGGGGAGAGAGAGTATTTGTACAAGTCTCACAGCTATAAATCTTACTGGATAATAATTTACAATAGCAGTAACCCAGGGACCAAAAATATGAACGTTACCAAGTGGCAAAGGGATCTTAAAGACAGAGATAAATAAGCAGATGCCACAAAGGGAGGCTGCAAACGATTAAATGAAATATCTATATGCTTTTCAAAAGCTAGGGGGAATTACTCAGAGAACAGAGGGCTTCTGTCTAGTTGGTCATATGTAATAACTGGAAAATGGAAAACTGCAAAACAAGAAACAAATTACATTGTTCTAACTAAATTATCAAATTACTGTCCTTACTGTTACATAACCATGTTCTGCCCCGTTTGGAGTAATCCTTGGTTTCTGCCAAACTAAGAAGAGCAGAGAGTGCTCAGCACCAGGCAGAAGATACATAGCAGCTGTACAGAGTGTGGCTCACAAAGGACAACTCGGGCTAATGACACAGGAAGAATATTCAAAGCAGTTAGTACTTCTCCAGTTTAGATACCATCAATACCAGCTTCAAAATTATACTGTTAGCATCTTCTCTTATAGAAGCATTTCACTGCTGCTAAAGAAACATCTAGACCTTCCAGAGAGTCAGAGAAGCAAGAATAATGACATAAAAGAAATATATAGTTACCACCCAGAGCTTAAGATAAGCTTTCAGAAGATACTGGTGTCTACAGAAATTGGGCTTAAAACCCAGTATGTAACCATCCCTACAGTAACTGATAAGCCACCTGGAGGAAAATCAGGTACTGCTATGACCCCCTGAGTGCCCAATTTGACTCAAAGCACCAGGCTCTGCCTGAGCTACCCGATGCAGTAACAGCTTAACTATGATAATGGACTGAAGACCAGAGATTTAGCCCCACCTTCAACGCTCATTCCGCGTCATTACTGCCACAATGATCTTATTCTGATACAGCAATTACCTCTATGCGTCTGCTATGCTGACCATGTTCTGGTCCTCAGATAAACCTTCTTTCTACATTAAGTACAACGCCAGATCTCCACATGGGAGTGAGAGACAAAATGTCACACTTCAGAAAGCAGATGAGTAACGTGTTCTCCACCTTGCTGCCAGTATATTTTGCAGGTTGCACACAGCTCCACTGACTGTCCTACAGAATGAGTGTACTGTATCTACATGCATGGCCGTGCTGCTGCTAAACAAAAGTGCATTTTCTAGTACAGCATTAAATATACAGCAGAGATTCACAAATCCAAACTTTCCCCTAGAGGTCAAAGAGCTGTATAAGCTATTTCTATGTTTCATTTACCTCTTGCTGATAGGTCAGAGAATGCTGGTGCTATCATTTATTCCTTCTATTCATGTGGGGAAGTGTGTATTATCGTCCTACACAAAAAGATCAGCATATCCACGTTTTGGGGGTTTTTTTTTAGGAAGAAAGGTCCTAGGAATTACCATAAGAAAAGTACCCATAAACCAACAACAAATTCACATTACAAGAACAATAGTGTTACAGGAATGAAATGTCCAAACATTAGGAACTTCTGGAATGAGTTAAATGTCCAGTTCCAATTCAGCCACCTCATGGGCAAGCATTATGACACAGTATTAGTTACATAAGCACATACCGTTGCTGCACAAACTTTAAGGGTAAGGGATGAACAATGAACAAGTCACAAGGCTACAAGACCGAAAACAAAAGGACTAACCTATGGCCCTGAAATTCTGGGTTCTCTTCCCAGCTACCAAAAATTGCCTGTATGAATGGGGAGAAGACTGCCCACAGGATAGCTGCACAGCAGCTACCAGCCTTCATTTCTGTGCTTCTTCACAAGAATTTATTGGCAACCTTGAGACACTTCCGCCATTTCTTGCAGGCAGAAAGCAGATCTGCTTTCAGCCAGATCACAGACATTAAATACCTGGGGGGGGGGGAAGGAGTAAGAGACCACCCACACTTGGCAAGTTTTCAGTCTCCAGGACACAAAGCACTCATGTATACTACACACAGAAAGTAGTGATCTTATCTACAAGAAAAGAGAACTACATTTTTCTTCAAACTAGAAAAGCCATAATGAAGTGTCACAAGAGACAAGTGAGCCTAAGTACAGAAAGGCCAGGATTAAACAGAGTTGGTTTTTTTTTTTTTTTTTCTCCTGGAAGCAGGTAACAAATCCCTGAATTCTCCAGAAATTTTNCCTGAATTCTCCAGAAATTTTGCATTATCATAAACCCCTTTATAAGCACCTCAGTGCTAACCCCACTTTATTCCTGTGCAAAATAAAGATGTGTGAAAGGAAATGAACTAGCCAGAAACAGTTCAAGGTTTTATAGTGAATATAAGCTTACTGGAAAGGGATACAATTAGCATACCATATGAAGAAAAGGTTAAATAAAACAAGAAAGTATCATGTGAAATGCATCAGTATGTTTTAATACCAGGAAAATCACTGCCATCTTCCAATGAAGTTATATGTGTTCCCACTTGCCAATTCCTCTTTTAATTGCAGCTTCTTCTCTCCATGAGCTCTACTCAAAGTATTTTTCCCTGCTTCCTCTCCTTGCCTTCTGCAGCAGAGCTATAACCTTCTCCTCTTAGAAGTATAACCCTTACTTCACTCTTGCTTCCCTTTTTCAGCCTCTCCAGATAGCCTGACTTTCATCACATCACCCTGTCAAATTTCTGGTAACTTTCCAAATATGCAAAAATTTTATGTGAACAAACTAGAGTGAAAGACAGGGTTAGCAAACTCCACCAATACTTTTGTGCAAGTACAGGAATATTTTAACATTTGAACAAATACTGTTTGCAATTACTTTTTCATGAACATTTCAGCAATCAAGTTTCACTAGCTGCTCATTATGCTCGTGAGCTAGTGTTTGCACTTCAACAAGTTCCTTTTCGTGTAGCTGTAGAAATGTTCGTGTCAAAATGTTTCCTTTCTCATCCAGTCAGGGACATGTACCACACATTATCTCATCTTCTCAAAGTTAAGGAAGGAATCCAATTTGAGATACTCATGATCAAAACAAAAGGCATGAAAACTATTTATGGCTAGACTGAAAATAGCGCATGTATTTGACAGAAAAATCTGAATCGCTCCTCAGCACTCCATGAAGAGACCAAGAGACAACACTTATTTTCAGAGTTACTGGTTAATAGCCATGCTCTCGGTCTAAGGACTGACCAGTGCAGCCATGTGACGAGCGTCTCCTAAGAGGTGCTCAACCATTTATGTCTCCTTTAATTCCCTTGAGATGTGTTGCAAATGTCAGCACCTGGCTCTTTCACGTTCTACCGAACTGCAACGTCTTCTCTCTTGAGTGACCCCTGACACTGCGACAGCCAGCAGAAAACACAGAAGTGACTAAAGATGAAAGTGTATGTGGCAGGCAGCAGCCACGGGAGGCAGATGGCAGTGCTCGGTGCTGCGGGGCCAGGAGCTACACAACGGGCCCTTCACTTCTGGCCAGAGTTTGACACCTAGCATGCAGAGTGAATGTGTAGCACCTGAAGGTTTTGTACAGGAAGGCTGCCTTCTTACCTCTTATTCCTGCCTGGGCTATTTCACTGTCAACTTTAAATTTAGACATAGACCACACTCCAGCCTTCCAAGTCAGGGACTTGCAGTTTAATTCCTTTACCTGTCATTGCAAATAAAATCAGCAGATGTCTCGTTTGAATGATGGGAGCGACTCCATGACAATACCTTCTCAGAGAAGTGCTCAGGGACTTCTCTCCATGGGGGCCAAGCATTTGACTAACTCAAGCAGATCTCTTATTCCAAAACTCTCTAGTCTCATCCCACCCTTTTTCCTGGACCAGCTCCTCTCCCCTCCTCAGTGCTGATGATCTTGTGCCCTCCGTGTTAAAAGTGCTTAGTTGACAGCTCATTCCTCCTTGCCTCTCCACCTAAAAACATTTTCCCCTGCCCCTCCATAATGTGCCACCCTAATAATCTTACTTTTTCTTAATGTCAGCGGATCAGATGTACTGTGTCTGTGCCTGGGTGCTGGCAGCAGCAGGCCGCAGGAGCTCCTCTGTGAGGAGAGGCCGGGGCTGCCTCGTGCTGGAAACAGATGGTTCCAGCCGGTTCCAGCCGGTTCCAGCCAGCTCTGCCACAGCCCCACCGAAGGGCACAGCTGAGCCCATCAGCGATGCCGGTGGCACCTCTGGGAAAATGTATTTAAAAAAGGGCAACACGCCACAGAGGTGGTGAGGAGTGAGGAAAAAAGCGTGAGAAACAGCCCAGCGAGTGCCCAGGTCTGGGGAGGAGGAGAGGGAGGAGGCGCTCCCAGTGCTGGAGCGGGTGTTTCCCTGCAGCCCACAGAGAGACCATGGGGGACATTCCCTGAAGGACTCCACGCTGGAGCTGGGGAAACTTGTGAGGAGCAAGGTCCAGCAGAGAGGGACTGTCATGGACTGACTTCAGCCTGCATCCCCATCCCCCTGTGCTACTCAGCGAGGGAAGGTGGGGAATCAAACTCCCCAAACTGCACTTTGTAAAGTGTTGTTTTAAATTTGTCTTTGTTTTCATTACCCAAATCTATTTTAATAGGCAAGAAATTAAATTAATCTTCCCCAAGCCGAGTTTGTTTTGCCTGTGAAGGTAAATGGTAAGCGATCTCCACATCTTTTATCTTGACCCACAAGCTTTTTCATCTTATTTTCTCTCCCAGTCCTGTTGAGGAGGGGGAGTGAGAGACCAGCTGGGTGGGCACCTAGCAGCTGGCCAAGGTCAAGCCACCACACCAGCATATTTTATTTTTAACTTTTTATCTTTCAGATAAAAATCATACTACTCCTTCAATCAATCATATTATATACATGTTAAACAAAAACGTAGCTGTGCATCAAGATTTAAAACTACAGGTAATTGCAAGTGAAAAATTAAAGGAATTCAGTATACACACACACCATGCACACAATATAGGGTGTTGCTATTCATAAGGGAGTCAGTCCGACATCTACATAGGAACAGGTCCCTCCTTTTTCTGTTTAGCTTATACTTTAGTCTTATGAAAAGTAATTCTTAAGAACAGCTAGGTATAACTGGACTGATTAGTTCAAATATCAAAAAGTACTAAAAGGGGCACAAACGTAATCTCATCCTTAAGGCTACCTTGCAAGTAGTGAAAAGGGCTACTGTTTAAATAGAAGTAAGATTCTTCTGTATTCTTGAATTTGTTCTTTGCTTCCCTAGTGCATCGTAAGAAGGGTTTTACTATGACACTAGTAATTATGCTAACATGAGAGCACTATTTTGTCAAAAAAAGTCTACATGAGAATATTTAACACAGGCTTAATGTTGCTCAAAATCAGGCTAATAACCTTCACATTAATTTTTTAACAACTATTTTAAAGCATTTGCTAAAGAGGGTCACAATTTCTGTGTAATTAATATTGATTTCAAACAGATACTTTGCAAGGAATTTAAATGAGAGGAAGAAAAGAATACAGATTTTTTTTGTTTAGTTTGAAGTACCATTAAGTCATTGCTAACCTAAAATGAGTATTCATGTAAGTTTTAATGCATTTTCTGATGCTATGCATCTGATACCTCAGCATAAAAGTCATAATTTAATAGAATCAGAGCCTGGTCTGTAACACAACATCCTACGAGCCAGAAAGAATCAACTGGCCACAAAAGTAAACACCACCACCACCACCACCACCAAAGTAGACAACAACTATGACAGAATTAAGCAAAGAAATAGTAACTACTAGAAGCATATTAAAATCAGTTTTTCTAGCAAGTCAATGCCCAAGACTGTTATGAATAAATATGCATATTCAAAGTACTCAAAACCACTATTTTATCACCCTTGTACACCACTTTTGAAAGACTGCTGCACGCAGGAGACACAGAACAGCCTGGTATAAGGGATGAGAGAGGGATGGTGAAACAGTTCCATTTTTCAATAATTAATTATGAAATATTAATTGAAATAGAAACTGGAATTTGCAACTTGGTCTCCCAGTTGGTTACTTTAATGAAGTAACTCATTTTTTCCAATGCAATGAATATTTAATTCCCCCAACATAATGCATGGTGATCAAATGGCATTTGTTCAAGTGCCACAGAGCATACCTGAACCCCAGCTGCTCGCAGCCCAAGCTGTTGGTTAAAGGGAAGTCTATATTACAGGTATTTTGTGAGAGCTTGTGTTTGGGTCCTGCAAAAAAAACAGGTCAAGGAGTCCAGGTGGTTCACGCTCATCTCCTCTTACACAGAAGATGGGTGAAATCTCTTTGGTGTGGTGACATCCACAGCTAGATGGACCTGCTTGTCACCCTCCTGCAAAGCCTGGGCTCCCACACGAAGCAGGAGTCCTCCCTCCAAATGCCCCCTGTGCAACCTGGTCCCAAATCCAGCACAGGAGACTACAGTCCACTGTCTGTCTAAACTTATTTCACTCACAGATGACAGGAAAGAAAGGTGATTACAAGAACAGAGAGCAGATATCATTTTTTGTTTCATCATAAATTGCACCAGGTATTGTATTTTTGTTCAAATTAAAATGAGTCAAACTTCACAGTGTCCTTTGTTTGCTCCTCATCGATCGCTGTTAAACCAAATGTTTCTCATTCTGTAATCAATACTTCTCTGCAAAAATAAACCAAGGCACTGACAAACAACTCTGCAGCACATTGCAGCGTTCCTTGTAGTGGACTTTTGACAGCATGAAAAAACACTGCCCCAAAGAGTGGGGAAGAAAGAAGCGCATTGCTTATTGTGCTTATTACAATTTTTACAGGCCGCTTACAGCTGAATCATTTTACTGTAACAAGACTTTATTAAATTAGCCAGCTACTGGAACCACACCTTTCTGACAGTGGCAGTTAATATGCCTTTGTCCCCTGTTACTGTCTCCAGCTATACTGGGAATACTGACAAATACCCTTAAACACTCAAAACCTTCCCAGGGATGAAGTTACAGGTGTTTTTAAAGCACAGTGAAGCATTACAGTGTAAACAGTGATAACTTAAGCACTTGGAGGGCTCATGGAGGGAGAGGTAGCTTTATTTCCACATCTCTTCAAAGTAAGAAAGTTAAGGGTGAAGTTGTGGCGCTGCTTTATAATCAAAATTAATTACCCCGTCACCTGATACAGATTTGTACTACAGAGGCTAAAGAAGAAATTTTCTTGATTTATATTAGGCCTCTACTTTTTTCCCCAATTATTTGATGATGTAACCGTTTTTCCTAAACTTACTCCTGCTAAAGCTCTGCAACAGCAAGATATAAATAGTATAAAAAGCAGTATCCTAATTTTAGGCTGGTATCTTCTAGCTTTTTCATTCCAGTGAGAAAAAATGATGGTTCTTTAGAACAGGATTCTGCTCCCAAAATGACAGGCTGCCTGAATAAACCAGGAAAATCCAATTGACATTAAATAATTTGTATTAGCATTTTCTAAAACTGCCTTGAAAACAGTTAAAGTAAATAATTTGAAGCAAATAATTTATTTTCCACTATTAAATTTTAATATGCTAATATATCTCTCTCTTTGGCCTTGTATCAGACTAGCACATGTATCCCGTGACTACCAGATGTGAACTTCAAGCTTTGCATGGCTCTAAGATGAATAGCAAGATAGGAAAGGTTATTAGTGATATTTTAGTGACAGTAGTTTACACACTTTATATTCCTGGGTGAAAACGCTGCTCCAGAGCAATTCAAGTAAATTAGAAACTCTTACTTGGTGTAGTTACTCCTTCTGAATAAAATAAGATGCTAGCTTTCATTGTGCACTAGCTCAAAATTGCCACCATGTGGCAGGACAGCAACTTAATTTAGCATTATTTATACTGCACTGATATGGTTTTAATTGCATCTGTACGGCAGAATAACTGCTGTGCTGAAGCTCCTTTATCATTGCAAGCCTACAATTAATCTGAATTAGGCATGCTATTACATGAGCAGTACTGTATATATAGTTGGAGTTGTGACAACATTTATTTTACAGAAAAAAAGAAACATTTCTTAAAACCTTTCAGCACAGAGCTAGATGGCTAGAAGCACTATCTGCCCATCGCTTTCAACAGCTATGGTGTATGGCCAGTCCTCTGAAAGGGAGCTCTTACTGCCCACCAGCTCTTTAATTCTGCGAAACATGTTATGACAGACCACACAAAATTGGAGTCACCTTTAAAAAAAATTAAATACCAAAAAAATCCCACTCATAGTCTTCCAGAAACTAATAAACTGAAGTCAACTACGTGGACCTCTTTTAGCACCTTTCCTGGAGACACACCAATAGACACAGTGGTTAAACATAATCCATGACTGCAATATATGCACAGGCATGCTTTCTGCAGGTGAAACAGCTGCATCCTCAGTAGCTGTCATTCCCTCAACTTCTTAAAGGTCATCTCTGTACTGTGTTTTCCATGTTGAATAAAGGCAAGCAATATGTATTTTCAGAATCCTGTCTCCCTAATAAAACAATTGCTATTCATTCAAATTAACAACTGACAGCCCAATTTCAAAGACTTGCATTGAGCTTCGGTTCTTAGCATAATTAATTTTTCCATTTTAGATGTTATTTCCTTATAGGGGGAGTGGTGTAGAGAGAATACTCTCAGCGAACTTGGAAGTCCCACATAGTCAGATCATGGATTTTTTTTTTAAGTATTAAACTTAAAACGATAATGCTTTTAAAAAATTAATTTGCAAATGTAATTGAGCTTCTAATAGCTTTTACAGACACTACTTAAAGAAATCTAATTTCTCTAAATTAAACATAATGAAATGTTTTTCAATATCAAATAAAAACTTGTAAACAATATTGACAGACATAATTTGCATAAATACCTAGTATTCAGAAGTGTGAGAAAAAAACCTCTCAATAGCAAAATGAGAAACAGTGGAATTAATAACTAATATGCAAAAAATTTTTTCCCTGAAACATCTTAGATCATAATAGCTAATTATAATTCCAAGCCCTTTGCTACATGGTTTTTTTTTTGTAAGGTGACTTGCATTATATTAAGATGTCTAACCAAGCATATGGGTGTTTGTTTTTATACCAGGTATATACAAACTTTACTTATTAGAAACAAAGTTTATGACTGATGTAACTTGTTTACAATGAGCCTTTATGAATTCAGTTGCAAACAAGCAAAAATCCCCAGTGGGTGCCAGTTTATGTTTCCCACTTGTTTGATTCAAGGAAATTTATAACGGTGTTTGAACCATAAAACAGCACAAAAGAGTGCGCGTAGACAACTTGCAAGAGCCAACCCACCTGGGCCAGCAAAGTGTCTTTCTTTGACTCACCTACAATTTTCTCTCTGATCTGCAATTCTTGAACGCTTCCTAAAGGGATATCAATGTAGCAACGTATAAAACACAGAAGGTAAGGTTGTCCGGCAAAACAAAAGCTCCTAGTCACATAAATACAACTGACGTTTTGCAATTTGAGTTTTTCATCAGAACAAAACTGTATCTTTGAATAAATAAAAGTGACACCAAAACATTAAGTAGTAACACAGTTATAGCCTGCATTTATACATCTAAAGACTTCACACACTTGAAGAACTACATCTGTAGAGTTGAATGCTCTACTGATGATGGACTGCAAGTCTCTCAGTCACTCTCTAGTAGATTTATTTAAATAAGCAGGCCGTGGACCTGAACTCCCCACTCACAGAACAAAGATTAGGAATAAATGAAGCCAGGTAATTTAGAAAAGGATCCAGGTTGAAGAAAGTGCCTTACCACATGGGATATTGCCTATATTTAGTAATCAGAAACTCCATCTTCGATCAGGTGAGAAGTCTTGCAATGAAGGCCAGAAGATTTGCCTAAAGTTCTCCCAGGTGCATGACATGTTCTTTGGACTTTTTGTGACCTACAGCAACACTTTCAAAACAACCATATACCGCTTAGGTGCATGAGATGAGCTCTGGGCTATATGATTTAGGATGGTTTCCACATTTGTGTTTGCTGAGATTAATTTTTGATAGGTCATTGTTTTGGTTTATAGTTAAGTAACAGATATTTGCTGTCAGTTTGGATGAAATTCCAGCCTAGGCATAGACTTGAAGAGGAAAGAGATTCCTTGAGCTCTGCAAACCAGTGTAGTCCCACAGCTTATACTCTTTCAAAATTCAAGAAAGATTTCCAAAGGGGTTTTTAAAAGGTAGGCAGTTTTCAGAAGTTGTCTGCATTGTTTGGAGCATCTGTAAAAGATAACCCCATGGTAACTATGGCGGCCAGTGGTCAGTTCAGACTCAGAAGATTTATTCAAGTGCCTTTTAACCAGGTAACAGTATTTTGATAAGCCACTATGTAAACATTACTGCAAAACAGTATTTTTGGCATATTTGCAAATGGCTATAGACAGAGCAGGGAGAAAAAAGCCATGAATTTGTAGTCATGCTGGACTTTGATTTCTGAAACACTGATGCCTATCCATTTAAGGGGACCCGCTACAGTGGAATACTGCCCCAACAGAAATAAAGCATAGTCTGTGGAAAGGGTATAAGACAAGGAACAGGTAAAAAGACAATGAAAGGTGACACAGCACTCAAGCTACACAGTTTATACCTTTTATTGATTTTAACCTATAGAATTCATATGAGGCAATACAGTATGTGCAGTATTTATTCCTATGCTTTCTAAAGTGAGCAATGAAGGGACACAGTCTCAGAGCACAAGTAACAAGGAGGGCCTAGCCACCAGGTTTCTTCTAGATTCAGCCATAATGGCAGAAGATCTTACTCTAATCACTCCCAATCACTAGCTGGAGGTCACCAGCCTTTCAAGTCAGCAGAGAATTGCTTGAGGCTCAGGTTGGGGTACAAGGCAGCCGGTTTAACTGAACCCACCACCAGACGTGCTTTGAAGTAACCTGGCGGGCTGTGCAATGAAGCAGAAGATAGAGCACTAGCATAATCCCCACCCACTCGGCTGTGGTGACAGTAACCCCCAGCAGGGAGACAGTGACATCCTAAATGACTCTTGCTTATCTGCAATGCCTGTGTGCCTGCATGCAAAGCGAATGGGTTTTCTCCTCTGTAACTGACCAACATGTTCTTTAGATGATATAAATGGTTTCTTTTCTAAAGGACTGCATAGTCACAGAACAAATGGGCATGGGGCTGAATCAAGCATTTCCCGCTTGGATCTGTATTAGTGAGATAGGACTTAGGCAGCAGGATACGCATAGGATAAGCATTAGAAAAAAACCCACACTTCTAAGAGTTTTATTTGGCTTTAACAGATCGGCCAGTGGAACTCTGCTTCATTGCTCCAGGGAGCTCTGTGATTTACTCACAGGCTAGGAGTAGCATGTGTTTCTTGCCCTGATGCTGGGGAGAGTTAGGGTTTCTTCATTTTCTGGACTTCTCATGAATGTATTTGTATTTCATGCCAATAAATAGGATATCAAGAAGTTAACTGAAATAGATGTAAGGCTAAAGAAAAATTGGGAGGATGGGAGAAGTAGAACTTAACCATGCCAGTCGTGAGAAGTGGCTCAGAATGGTCTGCAGTGCCACCAGACCCCCACGAATCTGGCATATGCCAATATTTTAGTTTTCACACACACACTTTATTTGCCTTTCTCAGCTGACACACTCAACACCTCCGGCATCACTACTTTGCTGCTAGCTACCTTTCCATACAGCATTTCTTCTTCCCAGGCTCTTTACAGCATTGCTCATGAACATATCAGATGTTATTACAATTTTTCTATGGTTGCTTGTAGAGTCCATTTATGGTTGGTAAGTGACTGCAAAAAAAGATACCTTATTTACTCAGCTGTTCCTTGCATGTATTACAGAGTCCTATTGCTTTAGTTTTCTGACAAATGTACCTCTTTTTCATATTCAGCCCTTTAGAACTGCAGGCACTGCTTTAGGCAATAGGGAAATGTGGTGGGTTTTTTGTTGGCTGGCGCATGTTCAATGGTATTTCTAACGGAGCTGCCACTGCAAAATCTTCATTTGTGCTGATGACGCACACATGCAGAACTGACTTGACTTTCAGGGGCCAGACTGAGTTTGCAAGTCTGGTACCTGGGAGAACTTAAAAAAATAAAGTAACAAGTTTGCATGCTGTTTTTAATTAAAAACTAGAGTAATTAAAAGACTGTGTCTCCACCTGATATAATTTTGCAGTATCACTTTTCAGTAATAGGTTCACTTGAATGTCTGCTCATGTTTCCAGAGACCAAATTCAGCTCAACTCTAAGCGCCAGCCAGACTCTACTCCTTTAGTCCTCTTTCCTTACTAGAACAGGTAAGCTAGATACACTTCTGCAGTACAATATCAAAAACTCTCTGACACTTAGTTCTCTGGTCTTCATTTCCACATTTATCTTTTTATGTAGGATGTAACTGTTTTATTGTATCTAACCATATTTTATTCTAATCTATTAATTGCACAGTCATGTACTTGTCTCTCATTTAAGATATGACTAAAAAAAATCGGCTGGTTTTTTTCAAATTAACAGCAAGTGTTGACAATTACAAGTGTTAGTTTGATTGTCCTGAAGAGAAAAAAGAAAAGATGTTTCTTTTTCTACAGAAAATACCAACTACTAAACCCAAAGAGTGCAGCTCTCCTCTCTTCTGCCTCTTCCACCTTCAGCACTAGTTGAAAAAAATCTGGCAGAAGTAGTTGCAGCTATTAGGCAGAGCAGAAGTTCTGTTCCTGGACAATAAAACACATAATCACATAATTAACACTCAAGACTTTCCATGTGCATTCTCTACCACGTAGAGCACTAGAACAGGAGTCATGAGAGTCGTTCTAAATTTTTGGTACATTTTGGCGAGCGCACCATGGTTTCACATCACTTCCGCACACAGTTCTCTCGTCTTTCACAGTGACAGACACTCTGTAAAAGCAAGAGAGTGAACCCCCCCTAGCCCCGGACCAGTACATCTCAGCAATGCTTTAGAGACTTCCTGGATCACGGTCATACCAATTTGTCTGTCCACCAGGTACAAGAAGTATGAAGAATGGGTTAGCAAACTCTTTGTAATTATATAGCCTTTAAGCTTTGGCAAAAAGAAATTTTGCTGTGCATCTGCAGAACAGGATATTTGCTCTTCACCAGTGCTTCTATGGACTACTGTAATACCTTATTAAAACAAACAACTTCCTGTCACTCACTCAAGACATCAAGTTTGATATCAAATTCAATACAGGAGAAATATGAACAATCTTTGTCTAAATGGGTCTGAAAAGAAACACCCTAGCTGCACTGACCATGCAGGCAAAGCCAAGTAGAGCTGGGTTCGTGGGAATCAGGGTGCACAAGTGGTTAGTTCAACCTTTCAGCTGTTGCGGGGTTAGGGGGACGAACCCCACTGAGTATCACTGGTCCTGCTCCTGCCCTGGCATCCAGATATAAGTCAGTAGCTACACGAAAAGAACAAAGCTAAGAAAAGCTTCTCCTTCCCATCTCTGTTAGATTAAACACATTTCCAGAAGCTGATATTCTTGTTTCCTGGGGGTTCACAAGGATATTTCTGCCAACCTGTTTATGTTCCTTCCAAAGCTCTTCCTTCTGAAATGCGTTAGATTGCACGCATTCTTCACACCTCGACTTCCACTCGCATCCTCCTACATTTTTGAGTTTGTGAACAGGTTTCCCTTATCAACTGATGGAAGATACAACTGCTGGAAACCTGCCTTTAGGTTATCACAGCTGACAACTCTCAAAGTCTAGTTTTTGTATGAGATTATTTTTCAGCTTCTCATTTAAGGCATTTATCTTCCTATGGTATCTCCTACATCAGAAGTTTTCCCTTCTGAAGTGGTTTATTATCAATGACACAGGGAAATCATACATAACACGAGATTTCCAACAACAACCCGGGAATTCTGACCTGCTCCTCTAGTGACAGCCATGAAAAAAGTTTCTTAAATGTAAAACTCTGCCAGTCACTGCTGCAAGGCACTTTTTAATAGATCCTACCACAAACAGGATGTTCCCAAGAGATAATAATTTTTCTCCAACACTCAGAAATCACTTCTAAATAAGCAGTGTCACCATGGATGCCGATCACAAATGTGCAGCGTAAAGATGTAATTACAAAATGACAGTTGTGTGGACTGCACATACTGAGCCAAATCCACTCTCGATATTCATCCCAAATCACTGGGCTGCGATTATTCATGGCACATCAGCACCCCAGGCTCCAAGCAGCAATCAGCACTATTTAGATGCCCAGTAAGACCCTGCCTTTTCCCCAAAGAGTTCACTACCTACACAGGCAAGCAGATGAACAGCGGAAGAGTCAGAATGAAGCCTGTTTTACAAATGAGCAATTTAGATCAGAAATTAAATATTTTCGAAGATGATAAAGGATTTAGGTGGCGAAGGTAGCAACAGGCCTTGTAGGACACCAAAGTTACAGAATACAACCCTTAATGAATATAGTGAAGAGGGGTTTTAAGCATCTGATTATTTAAAGTCACACAGCAGGGTACAGTGCAGAAAGCATAACTCATCACTGCAGTTTGGAGAATGAAGGAAAGCCACTTCACAGCCAGGTAAGGTCCTGTATCAGGCCTGGTACTTTCATTAGTAACCAGAATAACTACAGAGTGCATCATGCCAAGCAGTATGGAAATAACACAGTCCAAACATCACAGTCATTCCCACAGTCTAGACAGTCTCCTCTTGCAGGACATGCAAGCAAGTCTGATCACCAGTTCCAGACTTGGAAAACTATGTCATGAGATCTTCATTATGAAAGATCCCGCAGAATATCAAAAGATGCCTTATCACAATGCAACAGACACAGAGCCAAAACAAACAGAAAGCATGTAAAAGCAAATTCCTGACAAAGCAAAAACTGAATTAAAGCTGATGAGATTGGAGTAGGGAGGGAAAGAAAGGAAGAATCACAGTTGCTAGCTCAAGCTATGTGAAGCTACACCAAGCTGCGTAGGTTTAGTATAGGAAGACATTATATCCTTAATATGTTTTAGCATTTTTTTTAAATCTTGAACAGAAGCTGCAGAGAGGGATGATTATGCTCTGCCAAGAGAAAAAAACAACAAAGCAAATGGGGCTTCATGGCACAAAGAATATTCACAAGTTCAAATCTTGCACAGATGAGCTGCAACTAGTTTTCACATCTACCTGCAAAGTGCTCTGTGGTTTGAAATGGGCCAACAGTTTTCCCAGTTTCTGCCATCTCTCTTTTATTGACCTCCAACAGACTACTTTCTGTATACATATGTTTGGTCTTTGCCCAAAGGGAACTGGACAACACAACAGTACCTTAACATGCTATCTCAGTGCCACGGAGCTTCTGTTATGGATCTGGGCTCCATTGCGCTAGACATGGAACAGTACTTGTTGCAGTAAAGAGTTTTTACTGTAACACAAGGCAATCTACAGCACTGCTTGAGCTGACTTGTTCCAAGGGTCAGCACCGACTTCACGGTACAAGCTCCAAGAGCACTGCATTCATTTCAATAAATGGGCATTTAATGGAAGAGCATAACTGAGCAATACTCTTGGTACATAAATTTTGTCCTTCCTTATACAGAAACTTTCTCTCCCTCCCGATAACCTTCATCTGTCCCATTTGGAGAAAAAGGTCATTCTTCTGGACCTAGACAAAAAAACCCCATGTTTTGTGCAGGGACTGGTGCCACATATCACAAAAAATAAAAATCACTGGAGCGGTATTTAAGTTCACCTTTAGATGACAACAGCAATGAAGAAATTAAAGACCGTACTCCCCGTCCAGCAGTGAAAATGCTCACCTACCCTGATTAGCTTGATTAGACTGAGGCGAATTTGGGGAATCAGTATTTCTGCGCCATCTCGTCCTCTCTGCCTTGCTTTAGCTACACTTTACAAGAGAAATCAGTAACGAGCCCAAATCACCACAAGGGCAACTAATGCACTCCACAGAACCCCTGGAAGAGCTGATACAAATATGGAAACAATAGGAAAAGGCCGGACTTGTTATAATGGATATTGTGACCAGATTTGAATCAACCAACTCAAACCAGTAAGACAAGAGCTTTTTAGTTTTACAAGTGGGACTACAAATGTTAAGAACAAAACCTGAAGTTACAAGAAAAGGGATTTATTTTTAAAAAATAAGTATGAACAAAGTCTTAAGAAAAATGAATGGGTTTTTCTCTGTTGCCAGAACTAACAACTGCAAACAGACCTTGTAGATGGAAGTTACAGTTGCTGGTAAGTATTACAAATTTTAGACTAACAGTTTAACTACTGGCACAAAAAAAACCCCCAAACCCAGAAATCCAGTGATTTCTTTTACTTGTAATATGCTAATTTCCCCAGCTACTTCAAGAAAAAGGTTGCAACACCAAGTATATCACAGCCGTTTCATTACTATTAATCTGGATAAATTTGCCTTCCTAGTTTGCAAATATTCAGATTGCTGGCCCAGCGCATACATTCACCTTTTCTCTTCAGAGCCTCAGATGCTGTGACTAATTCTGTCCTAGCCAAGATCCCTTTCTTGCATTAGATAAAAAAACAACCATAAATGTTCTGCCTCTTCAGCCTGCAGATCGGTGGCTCTATTCAGGTCATCCTTACAAAAATATTAATCCAGTGAGCGTGTGGCTTCCTCGAGTCAACTCCTGCCATTGCCTGGAGGAGCTCAGGATTGCAGAGCTTAACCTTTGATATGAAAATGGCTGCAATTCACTATTATTAGTGCATGTGCGCATCACTCCTATTAGGCGGTGAGGTATTGCCTAGAGCGGGATACATCTGTTTCTAGTCATAGAGCGAGATTTGCTTCATGCGGAAGCCAACTGCCACTCCGATACTACATACACCTATAGATGTTATGAGACTGCATGCGCCCTTTCTGTACTTCAATGTCCCCTGCCTTTGTTACCTAATGTATAAATGGCAATTTTTACTTGAGGGCAATTTGGTTGATATGACATACTTTCTATAGATTGCCACTGTTTTACTTGCAGACCTTATATAAATGCATTTTTCTGCATTTTTTTTCTGTGTTCAGTGATTCTTACATAATTCTATTTGACTCCTTTTTTATGTTGACTAAATACTTGCAGAAACTTGTTGAAAAGACAGACCACTTCAGTGAGTTCCAGCTGAGGGGCAAATCTTACTTCTGCTCCTTTTAGCAATAGTCTTTACAGCGCCGGTGCCTACGACAACATCCTTGGCAAGCAGAGCAAGAAAACACCAAAACCAAGGACGGAGTATCGCTGCCTTTGCAATGGAAGTACCAAGAGCCCCGTCAAAGTCCTGTGTATTTTAAAATACTGCGGCTAATACCTTCCAGCTCCACAAAACCTAAACCCCAGTGAAGCCAGGAAGGACTGCGCTTCCAGCATTGCCGCACGTTCGTTTTTCACCCGGGCTGTGGAGGTGGGTGTTGTTTCCAATGGCTGCAGCTCCCTCTCCTGGTGGAAAGCCAGAGCCAGGGAAGCCACCAGCCGGGGCAGCGCCCAGCACCTTCCCAGACACGCTCACCCAGTTTCTGCTACACTTTCAACAACAATGGAATGAAAGTAAATTATTTTAGCAATTTATTGTGGGATTTGGTGAATAAACCGGACTCTGAAATTAAGGAACCGGGAAAGAGTAACACAGACTTTGAGAGACAGACGATGCCGAGCAGAAGCGATCAGGCTCTCGGTACTTCTATTTCAGGAAGAGTGAGCAATCAGGTTTATTTTTTTCATTGGAAAATCACTGTTGAAAGGTGTCAGCAATTTTAAGTCATAAAGAACCCCTAGATTCATAAAAGCCTTAAAATGCAAAACCTGAAAATATCTACATATTTGCAAATTTGAAGCAAACAACAAAAAAATACTTAGGACACAAGGTTTGATTTTAAAACCACTGAAGATGAAACTGCAAAGTTGTGAATGAGGACATTTGGCCTAATGAAGTATGAACAATTAGTGAGGTCCAGGAGCATTAAACTAGGCTTGTAAAGAATTTCAATAATTGTTATTGATGCTAACCACCACTAATGTCAATGAGTTTCTGTGAGGGCTGTATGATGAAGTTGCTAAAAAAAGGAGCTAGAGAGCATGGCTAGCTGTGTATAAATACAGAGCTTCACAGAAAAGACTGCACAGGGGTCAGAGTCCTTCTTTCCACTTTAGGATATTTAACAGTCAAAGAGACATTTTAAAACTGTAACTTTGCGCCTCTCTCTCTCTCTGCTACTTTCTAATTAAAGCATAGATAGATATTTTCATAGACATAAGGACCCAGAAGTTGGGAAAGACAATTTAGCCTTTTGTACCTCATCTTTAACACTTCATTTATTACTAAATATCATCTATTTTTGTATGACCCGGGTGCTTCTGCAACAACAGCCTTCCCAGCTGCTAGAGGCGATTGCAGAGATTCATCACGGTGGTGACAGAAAGCGCCTCTGCGCTAGTAGCAATACATTGTGCTGCCATCTGTAAGACCCCAGCTCAAGAGCAACCTCAGGACTCCCCCTCCTCTGTAAAAACAAGGTACGTAGTGCAGATGTTAGGAGCTGGGCCTCTGAACATGCTGACCACGCTCCTTTTCAGAGCTCTCTGCTAGCTGATTGATGGGACAGCATTAATATCAGCTGTGGTGCTGACCACAGAGCCAGGATGGTGGCCTGAGACCGAGTGCCCTGGCAGTGCTGAGAGCTAGGAGAGGTAAATGCAGCTCCCAGGGAGAGGTGCGGAAAAAGCACAATTTCCTACAGTCATGGCCTGCTCCTGTAACTGTGCATTTTCAGCTTCCTACAAAAAAAGATGGAGATTTGGCTTTCTATTTTCAACTTCATTTCACTCAGCTCAACAAAGCATTGTCAAGCCAGGGTCTGATATCCTCTTTCTTCTCAACCAAAAACCAGCACCTGTATTAAAAGTCCTGAGCAAAAGAGCCAACAACTGAAGTTATATACAAAACACCCTGGAGTTTGGAAAAGCAGAGAATATGGTCAGACTTTCTACTGATTTTAATACGATTTCAATCAAGACCTCCTCTGCACTTCAACATGTCTGTCTCCATGTGAACAGCCCAGTTTGGCAGCACGTGATGAGGAGAAGAGGCAGAGATCTTTTCAAAGGTGATTACTTTAGAAGTTCGGTTTCAGTCTGGGAAAAAGACCGGTTTGCACTTCCTGTGGTTTTGTAAGAGGCTGTTACATGCATATAAACACTTTACATATAAGAAAGTTGTAACAGGCAGAAGTGACTCAGTTCCTAGTAATAATGGGATATCTTACTGACGCTGCTATTTTTTTCTGCCTTTCCTTTTTACTTCTTCCACTCTTTATTTAAAAACTTGCAGTCTCTACTGTTTTACAGCAAAAACTGTTTGTAAAGCAAGAATTGTGCTGATTGCATCAAAACTCATTAATATAACTTGTTTTTCCATTATTAGCACCATCTGATCCTGTTGAAAGCCTTAACCAGGGCTTTAATTTTTCCACAGAGAGCTTTAAATTAATTAGCGGTTTACATGCTAACAAAGAATCTGATACATTCATAAATCAATCTAATGCAGAAGGATTACCAGAGGGTGGAAACCTATTCAGTGGGGACCTCACATTCACTTAACATGGTGGGTTTTTAACAAAAGGGTGCAGGTGTGGAATAGACGGGTACCGGGAAGAGCCCGTGATAATCACTTTGCATCACTTAAAGACGCAGCAGGACACATGGTAAATCAGAGCCTAGGGCCCACCCTAAGTGAAACCCATGTAGATATAAAAGGCAGTATCATCCCACTTTAACCTTCACAGCTAAATTGCCAGAGTGGTACAATTTCCTTTGTGTAGGTTACAGGCCACTGAACTAATGGAAAATAGAGTAGAATTAAAGGACTTGGATGCAGAAGCACAAACTAACAAAACTGTCTAACATATATGTAAATAAAGGTAATGAATATATAAAAAACTTAACATTTTTCTGGGTAGTGATTAAACGAATCCAAGTCATTAACAGATGACATACTTGTGTATACTTTTGGTTCATTTTAGGTTTTTAATCTAGTTTCTGCTAACACAGTACTTAAACTGCCACAAGAACTCTGCTATGTAACTGTGGCAGCATTTTTCTCCTATTTTTTCCTACCTGGCACTGTTTACTAGAAATTTCACAAAAATGAATACTTTACTTGGTCTTGTTCTGTGTCCTAAAGGTCCAAAGTCATGGACTTAAAGTTCAAAAAAAAAAAAAAAAAAAAAAAGA
>VYZV01008184.1:91336-105311 GCA_013401275.1 Pandion haliaetus | reverse complement strand
AAAAAAAAAAAAAGACTGATGAGTAAAGCTGTTTTCAGCCTTTACTATGTTTTGAAATAAACTTGTGATCTATTTTGAAAGCTGCTATTTTAATAATGGAATCTCTGTCACCACAGACACCTGCACAGTCTCCATCAAATGCTGTAAGAACTGTACACATATGAAGTGATAATCTTTTCCTTTACAAAAAGGGAAAATGTCCTTGATGAGTCAGAAGAAAATTGCGAACATGCACATTAAGAAATTAAAGGCCATAAATGACAGGAAAAGCCACCTGCCAATCTAGGCTCAGTGCTGCTGAAACTTTCAGTAGATGGATTGGCAGTAGGTAATTGTGCATTTTGATAATGAATAATCAATATTTACTGGTGGTGGTTCATAAAACAAAGAAACCTGAGCAATGGTCAGGGATTCACAGTCTGAATTTATTCAGTTCTCCTAATTCAAGTAATTTATAAATACATACTCAATCCTATATATTAGGTACCAGATTTTCCATACAACTCTATGGAAAAAACATATTACAGGTTATCTGTGTATTTTTGGTGATAAGCATTTATCTTAAAATGAAGTATCTTCATTTAATCTTCTATTGTAATTTCCAGTAATTAGCTACTTCCAATAATAAATCAGTCATGAGAAATGTAACTCTGGGACATATTAAAAACCACATTTCTTACGGGGAGCGCTGTGGGGCAGACACGCTGGTATCGCATACAGTACATGCTGCCTGATCTTCAACCTCAGCTGAAGTCTCCTCAGAAAAACGTCTCCTCATAAACGCGCATTTCACCAGCACTCACCACGTGTTATTTATAGAGGTACAAACCCATTTTTTGAGCAAAGATACCACAGTGTAAGTAGTTTCTACAGCACATGCTTAGCATTTATTTGTTGCTACTGCTTTTATGTATGCGTCCACCTCACTGCAGCAGTTCCTGTGATGCTGGGTGAACCTGAGCACCAGGAGCCTTTCCCACCCGTCACTTCCAAGGACCACATGCAAAAGGGCAACAGCTGGTTGCAGGTTACGGCAAATGCTAACTGATGACCCCCCGTGCAAGGAAGCAAATCCTACATAGCATATTGTTCCCTTGATCTGTGCTGGGAAGGCAATAGGGAAGAGTTTCAACAGCTTCCTCACACTTTGTTCAAATAGGTACCAAATGGGAAGCAGGAAGGACAGGACAAACCCACCACACCATGTGTCCCTCCAGCACGCCGGTGGCAGGGCAGCACACACGGGGACAGGGCACACACGGGGACAGGGCACACACGGGGACAGGGCACACACGGGGACAGGGCACACACTCGCTGCTCAGTGACTCTGCTCACCCTAAAAATGAGTGTGGCTTGACAAAACATGGTCACTTCTTACCCCACCTATGACTGCAATACCCAGACAGAATTTATTTTTTTAAAAGAAGCAAGAAATGCTAGCGGGTATTAAATGAGGTGCCATCCTGCAAAAGGCTTGCGTGACACTTTGCACAGTTCCCGGGACGCGGGGGAGTGCTGTGGCAGCACGGCTCCTAGTGCTCTCTACCCCGCTTCACGCCTGGTATAAGAAATGCTCTCCATGAGGCTGAGCGAGGCATTGAAGGTGGCATTAGAGGTGGCGTGTGCTGTCACCTGTGCTCTTCCCAAATGAAGGAGTTAGTTCACTGAAAACCTTTATGCCAATCTAACCAGCAAAACAAACAAAAAAGAAAATGGGAGTAAGTAAAGGCGATTAGCTAATTAGTGAGTAAATAAGCCGTGGCCTGCCACTGGCAGGGGGTGCAATCCCTTTTAACCCAAGTCACAGCTGGTGACAGCACAGCAAAACCCCTCCGGCACCCTGTGGCCGGCTGGTACTGCTGCCTGGCATCCTCACCGCCACCCCAGAGGACTCCATGCTGTCTCCGGGGGGATGTCCATCACACCAAAAAGGACAGCACATGGGATTCGGTACCCTGCGGGCACACCGCTGGCTGCCAGCACTTCTCCAGAGGAAGCCTCATTGTTTGCCAAAGGCTTGCTTGCTCAGAAGCCTGCGCCGAAATTTCACTGTGAATCTTTGTAAAGTATTTGCCGCAAAACCCGTTGTGTGCTGCAGGCTCCTTGCTGCATGCCCCGAGAATGCAGCCTACAGAAGTTACTTCATCCCTGGCCTCCCCCATGTTCAAATACTCCATCTCCTGGACCCTTACTGCTCACATACCCCTCATGGCCAAGCAAGTTCATTAATGTTAATTAATGACTGCTATGTTTCATATTAAAATCACCAGTTCTAAGCTCTGAGACACAAAGAGGTTTCCATACATCAACAGCTTCAAAGCAATTGTGTCTACAGGCGCGCTCCTCCTCAGCCATAGTTGCAGGATAATTGTGGAAATTACCCCTCAGGCAAGAAGGGAAAAACTACCTAGCATTTACCTTGGGGGAAGATTGTGCCCCCGGAGAGCTACGTATCAGCTCCTAATGGGTTACAACACTCGGCCTCTCAAGAAATCATACAAAATTACCCTCTGGTTAGCAGGACTACATGATTAATCCCACAAGCCCTTAGTACAAGGCACAACGAGATGAAGCTACAAGGTGGGTGCGTATACGAAAGCCTTACCAGTTCTAGAAGGTTAATCAACATTGCTCATTTCATAAAGTCTTGAATTATTCCATTAAGTATATTTACACTCCATATATTATATTATTTCTATGCCTCCAAGGGAAAGCTAGTTAAAAAAATTTAAGGAAACATTTCAAAAAGAGTAAACGGCTCCTCCCAGATTTTGAAAACTGTTTACACTGAAAACTAAAACGCAATTGCAAATCCAATGCCTGATCTTTGCTATTCTTCCTCAGGCAAAATTCCTCCTGGAGGCAACAGGAGTTTTAGCTCAGTCACTGACTCTGGGATTATGGCTTAACTTGATAAAGTTTGTTTCTCAGTTCCTCCAGGACTTCTGCCCCAATGCACAGTGGTCAGTCTTCCCAACTTCTTAAACCCCATCTCAAAGTCTTCTTGTGGCCAACCCAGCCACGCTCCAGACCCAAGGGCAGACGCGTCAGGGGTGGTATTGGGACAGGAGAGGGCAGCGGCTCCCACGGCCAAGCTAGGCATGCAGGGAGGCTCGGGGCAAATCAGCAATATTTGCCTGAGCAAACCCTACTTGTCTCCTTCCCTTCTCTACAAGGCATTCAGAGCCCAGAAGCCCCTGTCCCAGCACAGCCCTCCGCCAGGCACCCCCAGCTCTGCCGGAGCCACATGTAGCCGTGGTAGAGAGCAACAGATTTAGAGCTGGTTTCTCCTACCTGTCAGTTAGGTCCCTCCAAATCTTACTTCACTGTATTCATCACTAATAATGATTTATAAATGCACTCAGTGGAGGCAGGTGGGATTTTAAGGACCCTGTGTCACACAGCTAACGGAGCGTCTGCTTCCCAGAGACCATCTACAGCTTCTCCCCACTAAGTTAAACAAACTTTGGACCAAATTCTTTCACGGCCAACTATGGAACTCACTCAAATCAGCAGCAGTTTCGTGAGTATGTTCAAGGGGACTGATTTGGGTTTTAAGGTTTTTTGAACGGGTCTGCTTTATCCCATGGAAGCCCAAGACATTTTATCTGAAGACAGTGACAAACAAACTCCTTAACAGATGGGAAGAGTTCTTTAGATATTAAGTAATTAAGCACACTCAGCGTATGTTGACTTCTAAAGAAAATTGTTTTGAAGAGATAAGGCACTCTATAAATTGAGATTTGCGGTTAACCAAAAATCTGCCATTTCAACTTTTGCTCACAATCCTAATCTCATAAATTGCTACACGAAAAATGAAGATACAAGGAGCATTACATGATTTACATGCTTGTATTCTTCCATTTTTCTGCAGTTGCCTAAGATTTAACAGGCAAGAAAACCTACTCCATTTTGATCTGAAATTGCCTTTCCATGCTTGCCTTGCTTCCAATTCCAGTAAGCACCATCAGCAGTGAAAAGGAAACAGCTTTTCTCTACTGCAGCTCTTCCAAGGAAGCCAAGATAGAGCCTTCAGTTTCCTCAGATTTACGAATACATTGTTGGCAACCCGTGATTATGTCCAAGACAGCCTTAATGCTCTAGTGACCATCTTCAAAAAGACAAAACACACCTAAGGCCTGAAGCAGTAAGACAAGAATCACAAAGCAGCGAGCTGCTGCAGCTTACCATTGCTCCTTCACTCTTACTTTGCGCAACTTCTCGCTGCAGCCGAGCCACAGACAGCTTCTCCCTACGGAAAGAAAAGCATGTGAATAGCAGTTCATTTCTCACTGGCAGAAAGAACGCACCGCTTCCCCATCGGGGTGGCATTCCTGCACATCGCTCGGGTAACCCTCCTGGCAGACCCTGCTCTCCTCGCCATGTTTCTCTGCAATATTTAGTGGGTGCATTATTGTTTCACCTTGTGGCAGTTTGACAGAACTGTCAATAAATCAACTGAATTCAATATCATTTGCTCCATTCAAACAACAAAGTAGCTCATCACGCTGGCGATATGAAAACAGACGGTGCAAATCAGATTGTGTTATTTATTTTCCTACAGCCTTGCACATCAGCTTTATTCCGCACTACATTAACACAAGCTAGAAGGCTGTTAGATCATCAATAAATATATGCATAAAAATAAAATTTAAAAAATCTATTCTATTCCTAAACATACTGTGCTCCATTTTGCAACTACTGAATTATTAGGTTTTTTTTTTAATTAGCCTTTTTTAAATAAGATCCTTACCCAAATGTTTGGCTCAACTCAAGTAACAATTAATTTGCTTTATTAAGGATTTGGTGATCACAACACACTTTCAGCTGAAAAGCTGTAAGAAAGGAATGAAAGTAGGGTTTTAGTATATGTAGAAAAGGAAAGAGATTTTCACAGTGTAAGGAATGGGAGAATGTAGCATATACCAAGTACATAAACTGCAAAACCTAGACAAGTACATACACTGCAAAACCTAGACAGCGGAAGGTGGTGCAGGAACCAACCACTGCAGGAGGTGTATGGGAAGAGAGGAATTTGCTCTGGAAGCTCAGCAAAGCAGAAAATACTTTAGGGAACAAGTAGGACTAAAGCAACCTACCGTAATTTAAAAAGGATTTAAGAAAAACAAAGATACTTTTTCAAGTAGACTATTTTTAAAGAAGAGTATTTTTTTTTTAAATAAAAGCACCCTGCAGAAACATCAAAGGAATTTATAAGCACATGAAGAATTTATCAGTACACAACGAAACATAAATTTGCAGATGAATAAATTATTTACTAAAGATGATCAGCTTTGAAAACTTCCACCAAAAGGAATTTTAAATCGGAATATATCCATTATCACGTTTGAAATTTTCCATTTACTCATGTTTTGCCCAGAAATTCTACTTGGTCTAACTGGAAAGAAAGACCTGAACCATCCCAGTGCAGCATCCTGGTACCTACCTGGGATTTTTAAAATCTCTGCCCCAGTGACTACTCAGTATGATGTAAATGTAAGAGTGACAGTGGGCAGGCAGCACCTGCCCTCACACAGCTATGCGGTTTGAGGACTGGCAGGACCAGCCTCGCGCCGCTCACTAAGGGCTCCGGCCACGAGTCTGCCAGCCACGCTGCCCGGCTTTCCTGAGATGTTTTGAGTTCAGGAATGAAAACCTTCCTGCTGTGCGCCGCAGTGAGATATGAAGTCTTGAAAATGCAGAGACGCATCTCCCGCCACAGAGAAGACCAGGGGCTGGAAACTCCCATCCCCTCAAAAACCTGCAAAGGTGCCCAGCCGGGGCTGAGGGAGGACCCATCGGCCCATGATCTGCCTGGGCTCCGTAACTGCCACTGCCAACTGTCATTGACTGGGTCACTCCCATCCAGGATGAAAAGCTAATCACTCTATGGTATTTTATTCCTGATCTTGCAAAAAAGTAGTCTTTAAACCATTTCTCAGGAACGATTTCTGCTGAGGAAGGAAGATCTGCACGTGCCTGCCTACTTACTGTGGGAATGACAGTACTCATGTCACCCAGCCATAGCTGGACCTATCCTTGGGTCCCTAAACCAGTCCTCCCTCTCCATTTCAGTAGAAGACGCAGTATTTAAGTTAAGTCTCCCTAACAGTTACCTTCCCCCACAACACTCCCCACACAGCCTGCTGGTGGCACCCTGCAAGCACAGTTATTGGATTAATACCAGGCATTACTAATATCGTGATTTGTAAACATACACAATGTTGAAACCACTGAATATTGGCAAAACCTAAAGACAATATAGCCACAGCCCAGTGGAAGTTGCATTTGTGTTACTCCAGCATGGTATCAAGATCCTCTTTTGCACATGTGAAAACATTACTGAAAACTGAGAAGTGACATTAGTACAGCATTGATAGCCTTAACACAAGTATCCTAAAAACAGCTTCTAAAGACACATACCGCCCTCCCTCTTCCTTGCTTGGATACTATCACAGGGAAATTACAAAATTGGTTAATCCTGTTTTAAGGATTTAGTTCATGCGCTGCAAATAGCCTGTTGCATTTTTGCACTTCAGTGCCCTAATATGTTTCAGTGGAAAAAGCGAGTGTACCCTTTGAGGGGGTTTTGACTTTTTAATTGCAAAAAAAATGCTTAAAGATATTTTATGAGAAAAAATACAGGGGGAAAAAAAAAAGAAACAAAAAACCCCCAAAACACTCCTCCGTACACTTCCTGCTAGTGATCTGGAGAGATCTATTTAGTTATTCCTCCTATGTGAGGAATACTCCTACTTTCCTCCCTCCATGTTACCTCCAACTTGGAATCAGTTCCACATTTCTTGAATCCTGCAATTTTATCAGAGTAAATTCCATTTGAGCTCCGTCTGCAAAGAGGGCTACTCCTAAAGATGCCAGGTCTTCCCCCTCTGGGCGAAGATCCTGGCTGAGGTTCAGAAAGGGCTTCCTTAGCAATTTTGCCAGTGAAGGAGAGCAAAGACTGGCATTCTCATACTGCGTTTATAACATTGCTGCTATTAGGAACAGAACCACTTCTCAATAGCAGAAAATTAAAAAGAAACCCGACTACCATGTAGGAGAAAAAAATCTGCAATAGTGGATACAGAAGAGCCATCTGTTCCAACCGTGTCTAAAAATAAGTCAACTTTGAGGCAAGCAAACTCTGTGGTCTCACTTCAAATAGGTCCCAGCGCATCCTCTCCCTCCTGCCTGCATTCCCTAGGCGAAGGAGCTGTGCACGCACAGCCAGACCTCCGCAGACAGTCACCTTCATCTAGGCAGGACACGCAGCAGAGGCTCAGCGCGCCTGTGGACCACAGTCATCCCTGAGATCGTTCCAGGGAGCTTAATTTCTGATGCACTTGGCCCATCGCCTGCAGCGAGCCATTTCCCACTACCTCTATACAAACATACGCCAGTAAACGGATGAGAGAAGTGGTCAGAATCCTGTTATGAGCCAACAGCATTTAACACCAATTTGCAG
Organism: Pandion haliaetus; assembly: GCA_013401275.1. NCBI lineage: Eukaryota > Metazoa > Chordata > Aves > Accipitriformes > Pandionidae > Pandion > Pandion haliaetus. The sequence goes on along the minus strand of VYZV01008184.1, from coordinate 97,846 downwards.
TGTTGGAAGTTTTGATATAAGATACATGACAAGAGAGAGCAAGGACCTTCATGTCTAAGCACGACCAAATAAATCTGTTGGTTACTACCCACCATCTCAGGCAGTTTTGATTAAGACAGCACCTTTGGTGACTATCCTCAGCTCCCATTTTTTAACATGGTGTTACAATTGAATAAGCATTTTACTATGACTGAGCTGCAAAAAATAATAAGCTTTTAGCTGCTTTAGCCTTTCAGATGTTTCAAATGCAAAGAATATTTGACACGCAGCTTCAAAGTTAATCTTGTTTTTTTAATCTTTGCTTTTAAATAGGAAAAATCAGTAGCATTACTTTGTTGCTATGCGGTTTTATTTATTTTTAATCAACCATGTTTCATCCCTATAGCATGATTAATTAACAAAGTTAATTAGCAACTACAGCCAACCTGCAAGAAAACAAAATCTTCTCTGAGGATTTAAAAAATTAAAACATGTTCATTGAGAAGTTCTCATGTTTGCTTTTGAAAAACCACCAAATGATAAAAGGTTTACAAAAACACTCTTTGAAAGCACAGTTTATGCTCTTAAGTTTGAATATTTGCATTGTAAGTGGCAAATTTCCCAGCCAAGGACTTTGCAAAGAGATAATTAAAGGAGCCAAACAAGGATTCAATTATATCCTTTCCAGATGGAACCAAGCACACAAGTAGTCACTGTGCGGAAGATACATTTCATGTCTCAATATCGCTAGTAGATATCGCAGTAGCTTGTTCTAAAAAACAACAGTTTGAGGAAAGCCCATTTAGTCCAAGAAAAACATAAATGTGCTAAATAATCCTGCAAATTTTTAACTCTCCTTAAACTCAAATTTCTCCTTCAACCTTCCTTCCCATCAGTTTGACTCATTCAACTACCAGACAAAAAAAAACCCTATCATATGAGAGTCACAGCTAACATACACATCTCAGGGCTTCACTACAAAACTGTGCTACTTGAACTTCTCCTCTTCCATGGGGATAAAGGTAGGTAAATTGTTAAAATCACAAGCTCCCCCCTATCACATAATTTTGAACAAATGCTGATACTGTTCCTGATCTGGTAACAGACAGCCTCAGGTCAAACACCATAATAAAATCTACACCCGATGTGTGAAAGAATCCCTTTTTCTTAGTTCTCCTTCGTTATATTGCCTTTTTACATCAATACAACAAAACAAAAAACTCTAGCAGGAACTTCAGCTTCCCAAAATTTGGAGTAAGATTTTCATTTTTATTTTGAAACCTCAGATTCAGGTGGTCTCAGATACAGGGCTTTGCTTCTCCATCTAACAGAAAGGTATTACTTAAAATAGCTTCAGGATAAAGTTATGAAATAGATTCCCTTAAAATGTGCTGAATTATATCCATTTGCCAAGATTTCAGCCATACAGAATCAGGATACATTTTCAGTGGTAAATAATAATTTTACAGTTTTAACGAAGGAACATAATTTTCTAGTTTTAATGAAGAACACAATCAAAACTCAAAAAGAATGGAAAATGTCTTAGTAACATCATCTGAAACTTAACTTAATGCTTCAGTGAACCTTAATCCCCATGATCCACTGGGAAGACAAGAGCTCTATCAAACCCTGACATTGTCCTTTCCTGTCTTGATCACATACAGCAGCCCCACAACCTGCCAGCATGCATTGACAGGTCTTGCATTTTCAACACTGACACACAAAAGACTTCAAACTTTTGCTATTTCCTTTTTCCTAAGTAAATTATTACCTTCCTACACAAGGAATGAATATGAACAAAGTTTAATAGGTATGACAGCTCCCAAGCTACTCATGTTTCTCTACTTGCCTTTTTTTTCATGAACAGGAAAGTGTTTACTTCATGTTCCATCCTTTCTTGGAAACTTTCACTCTGAAGTGATTTCATTTAGAAGTGATTGGTTTTGTGCAATAAAATGAAGCCCAGTTTTTCCTTTCATTTCATAATTTACACTATTTGTAAAGCCAGAAAATCACCACTTGACCCACTGAAAAAGTCAAGCTTTGAAAATACACTTTTAACATTTGTTTTATTTTTGGTGACAGTGTCCAATCAGAGTGGCCAAGCAATATGCCAGTGAGTCCTTGTGTGCCTTCTGCAGGCTATTTTGGAGCAGAGAAATTCAAACCAAGTCTCCCATTCTATGGTATTGCTGTGAGATTCAGAAGGCGAATAAATACTTTGTTCAGGAAGGGAAAAAGCAAACAGAAAAATGACAGAGACTTGGGAATCTGAATTTGCAAGGCATCCCTAACCACTGTGCCTTGGGAACCACTCCTTCTTTATCACCTACCAAAATTATTTCTCTTTAACTCCACACCCCCCACACCCCCCCCATCACTTGTAGATTTTTCAAATGAACCAGAAAAACACACCACTAAAATCCATTAAACGCGGATTAAACATAGCATGGTGCTAACAACTGACCTAGGGGCAGGGTGCTAGTCCGTGCGGAGAGACACAAGCCCAGCTTCCTTCAATTCCTGGTTTTCCAGGGAGGTTTCCCATCCAAATGCTGACCAGGCTTGACCCCGTCGAGTCTATGAGATCTGACAAGGGAACAGCCAAGGGTGGAACGGCTGCAGTGAACTAATGTGCCTCTTTCAGCTCCTATTGCGATTGCAATCGTTAACGATGCTGCAACCTTCCTTCCTACTGAAGATCACGTACAACAAAGGCATTTGGTGCTTTATAAATGTCAGCGTCGTGCGCATTTTGAAACTGGCCTTTTAGAGTTGCAAAGGTTTAACTAGATCTGGCAATAAAAGAGTCATCTTGCAAAGAATTTCATTGCAAATTTAAAGCTGAGCGAAGTATGAGCTTTATTTAATTGTTTTTACAATAATTGCAAAGACTGGAGTTACAATAACAGAAGTACTAATGCTGTCAAGCAGAAGCAGAATAGATAGGAAGAGCCACCAGCAAGGCACAGGTTCCTATTTATTGCTAATTTATTTGTAATAAAAGATAAGCATACAGGAAAAACGTAATTTACATTAAACTTCTCTTCTACAAGACACGATACTGCCAAATCCAGACAAGAAAAACAGGTAGTAACTTATTTAAACTGTATTTGTTTGGGTGACACTAACAGTAAGGAAAAAAACCCCCAGAATTATAACTATAATCTAAAATAAGTATCAGCAATCCCCAGGGGCTCCCCATCAATTTCCAGTGGATTTTATTGTACATGAAATCTGAAGCAGAAGTTCAAAGAATACCATCTAGTTACCTTCCAGAAGCATCCAAACAAGACACCAAATACAAAAGAAATACCATGGAAGAAATCATGGGGTAACACAGGGCTGAGTCACATACCCTGGTCATAAAGGAGGAGGCAAAGAGAGGAACATAGAGGGGGCAGAGCCTTCATTATAAAAGCAAAAAGGTTGCCTTTGGCTAAGAAAGAGGGGCAGAGCCATGGCAAAGAAATTAGAAAAGGAAAGGTTACCAGGAGTCCATGGCAGATTATCACAGGACTGTTTTCATGACAAATTACTCTCGGCACCAGCATGGCAGCTGAGATTTGCTGAGCACTTGGGCACAGTAATTCTCCTGTCCTAAGCATGCGTATGGGGACGGACGGTGACACACTTTCAGTAGAAGCATCTTCTCTCACACTGGAAATCTTTATTACTTCATTGACATTTGTTTTCAACACTGAAACTGTGGGTGCAAGACTGCATGCTTTAATGATTCACTGGTATTTCAGACAACATTTCAAATACATCTATTTTTTAATGTTGGGGTGTCTCCTTCCACTATTAGTGTTGACTTCACAAGACAGCCCACCACTCAAATTCTGCATATATTTGAGCCAATAGTATCAGACAGTTAGGGAGGTCTAGACCCAAAGTTTAAAATGTTGGGGTTTTTTCCTCTTGAACTTTAAGATGGTTTTTAACCTTAGTGATGTAGAAAAGCCAGCAAGTGAAGAGCGAAAGCTTTTTAAATAGAGACCTTTAAATAACATTCATTTAGTAACTGCTAAATTAGAATGACAATAGAGCCACCAACCCCCCTTTCAGTTCCTTGACAAGACATGGGGACAGTATGAACCATCACAATCAATGCAGTTTCTTGATTAAACAAAAAACAAACAAAAAAAACAGGCAAAAAAAGTGATTCCTTCCCCATCGTGCACACATTTAGTTGTAGGATAAATGATTAATGTCTATATGACACAATGCCAAATCATCAGGATAATTATGAATTATACCAAGCAATCATTTTACAAATCTCCTGGAACATCTCACTTATGACCATTATTCATGACATAATGTATTCAGTTGCAAATTTTTTTTAGATATATTCCTCTGAAGCCTTTCTTTTGGGCTGAGATTCCAGGTGGAAGAAGAAAAAGGGTGGAAGAAAAAAAGCTGAATTTTTTTATGAAACACAAAACTAGAGGAAAAAAAATAACATTTTCCTTATAATTTCTAAAGTCTGCAGACAGTAGTGAGAGATACTTACAGATTTATTTTCAAATCAGCCCAAACACAAAACAGTAAACCGCAGCAGGCAAGGGAGTTACACCTCACTATCAACTTTAATGCAACATCAAGTATGAAACATCAAACACCTAAGTGCCAAGAAACACCAAGTAAACAGGACTACAGTACTGAACTCTGAAATACATCTAAAGTACAGGTTTTCACATTATAAATTAAATAGTCCATGCATTATGTAAACCTTGCATTTATTGAAAAGCATAGTAAAGGTTTTAGTAGGGGCAAACTCTGCACAGATTTACTCTGTTTAAACCTTTTGATTCAATATATCCCATACACTACTAAAACGCACTACCACACATACATGAGCACAGGATCTGTCCCACAAAATTTGTTACTATTAAAAGTGGTACATTAACCATAAACCTTATTGTCTCTGTTCTACAATCCACACCATAAAACACCTAACAAATGGTATTTCACAAATTCATACCGTCGTAGTTTGGAATTTCTTGACATAAGTGACTGATTTATCAATTTTAATGTTACATTAACAGTAATATTTGTATTTAATGCTGTATTATTTCTGCCAGTAAGTTGCAATCCAATAAGCATACAGTGGGAATTATTATGATTAGGCAAGCTGCCAAGTTCTCAAAGACTTATCATCATGGAAAACCTCAGTGTTCAAATGGGAAAAAAAGAAGAAAACGACTAATAGAAGGAAATTTGGAATATTAATTCACCAAAAGAAACTTTAAATTATAATATAGGCAGCTGTTGCACACAGATCCCCATCCTTTACTACAAGAATGACTTCTTTTGGCTGTTCTTTTCAGGGGCTACTTTAAAATACCTTATACAAATGAAACCATCTGTTTAATGAAAGCCCTAAAATGCTCTAAAATGGTACAAAATTTCTTTCTCAGAATTCTTTCACAGTACAAGGCCTACAGTTTGCACTTTTCTAATTAAAACAAAGTAGTAGTGTTTATCTTCTTTTTGACAGCAGCCTCAGAGCCACTGCATCATTCTTATTACCTTCTCCAGTACAGGGCAGTGCAGAAAGCAAATTTTACACTACCACCTTTCCCTTCTGGTACACTACTAATTCACCTGATCCTCCCATAGTAGTATATGGTCCAGGAGCTCCACTTCTTTAAATGGGATGATAAGACAGTAAGACAGGTTGCTAAAAACCTTCCAGTTTAGCTTGATAGTGCAGCTGGGTTCAAAGTGGGTAATGAAAGAGGCAGGGTCATTGATTGCTACATGACAGTTTGGCTTAGCGGAGAACAACAACAGTTTAAGCCACCACCTTTTACCCCCTCTTATTTCCAACACACACAACTGCCACTCTTCATTTCACATGCCCACAAGATGCTTTTTTTGGTCCCCATCCCCAAATACACCTGCTCTCATCACTGGAAGTACCAAAGCTGGTGACATTTGGCTGTTCAGCGGAGCTGACACAGGCCTGGCAATGCATCAGTCACCAACACAAGGAAGATGTTGCTAAAGCAGATGCCACTTTCAAGAGTCAGAATTTGATTTCTGTGACTCGGTAAAATTGAAACCAACAGCAGAGATGTGAATACAGCCGCTCTCTCTACGTAGCCATCAAAAGATTATTTTTTTAATGCACATTCAAGAAAGAAGAGATAGAGCAAGGACTAGAAAGAAATCACTATGTGTAAGGGTACTTTTCACATCTTGCCTTTCTTTAGCACATCACTCAGCACTTCTACCCTAGTCTAGATTTAAAACCAGCCTACTGTTGTAGGTTGTGCACTGCATTGCCATTAGGGGAAGTGTAGTTGTTTCTCTCCTCAGTTTAACTGCTCCTAGCAGTGTCTTTCAGCTTGTGAGTGTATGAGTTCTTACTTGGTGTTTTGCTGTTCATCTTTAAGCTGGGTCAGGCACTTCCCTAGACTGGGTGGAGTCTCAGTTCTAGTTGGGGTATTCCATATGGTTTGAAGTACTAGATCCTTACAGCATACAGGTCTATACTATTTTTTATTGCACTGTTTACTTAGCTTT
>VYZV01008184.1:72923-91328 GCA_013401275.1 Pandion haliaetus | reverse complement strand
GTTTTCTTAGCTTTTTTTTTTTTAAAATAAATATTTGGAATCCAGAAGATATCTACTGATATCTGAGAAACTCTCTGGAGTGTGACCCGAACAGAATTAGCTGGGAATCCTGAACTCCTTCAGCCATTTCTAGAAAAAGTTCATTCTTTTTTTCACTAAGCCTGGACTTAAGACGACCTTGAAAAATGAAAAAAAAAAAGGAAGAAACAAGCAAACAAGGTTTTCTTTTTGCAGAGGACTTGGAAGTTGAGCTAACAAATCCCCCAATCACTGGTTGCTCCTATCTATTTTTTCTCTAGAGATGTGTCACAAGAAGATGATGTGCTGTGGAAATTCGTTTGAAAGGATATGCATTTCCCTAAAGGATTTTTAATGAGAATTTATTGCTCATGAAAGATTCAGGATTGGCAGCACTTCAGTCTTCAGTTAATGATCTTTGTTTATTAACATAAAATGCATCACACCTAATAGGAGTGTAACTTTCCCAACCAATGCATCAAAGCACAAAAGAATTCTCACTCCTTCAGTCTCATCCCCTGAGGCTGTCTGAGAGGGTGCTAGCTGAAATTTATATGGTTGTACTCTATGAAAATCAAGTCAGAACCCTTGTTTCACATAAGGCTGAAAATCACAAACATTTTTTCATAACCGAAATTACTCAGATGTAAATTAACAGCAAGAAATGGCAGCAGACTGCTGTTACTTCTCATAGCGTCTATTCCTTCCATGCAAACATTTTACCAGTATTGGAAGATCTTTGCTTGGAAGATCCTAATCCTAATTGCTCTTAAATTCTGTGGGTAACATTCATGTGAGGTGCTGATTGCACATCCTATTAGTAAACTACCACCTTCTGAAACTCAGTGAATTTGCAAGAAAGTGATGAAGGCTATAGACAACTCGTCTGTAGATCCGAGATGCCAGAAACACACCACTAAGCCATCCCTTGTATTTCTATGGCAATAAAAAGGCAGAAGTGCATTTCTTCAGGAAAAAAAAAGGACCAAATGCACAACTGAAATAAAATGGGGTGTAAGACACAAAACCCAAATACATTGTTTTGGACACTAAGCCCAACACAATTTGGACACTAAGCTCAACCAAACTCTTAGATCCCACTGCTTTCTTCATAACTAGCTTTGCTTCTGCTCTGACCGAGTGGTACATCCAACTCTCATTTGTGAGGATGTTGAGAAAGATTTTTCTCCCTGTTCTCTACAGAGCTTTTCAGTTTTGCTCTTACAATCAAAAGAAGATACCCAATTTTGCTTCATTACTGGTTGACCTCTTACCTCTGTTTTCCACGCCTTTGTTCCCAGATCATCACAACACATTCCTGGTATTCTTTGTAAGCTCTTTTTTGGGGGGTGTTACACAATGTGGTATGTTTTTATCCATCCAGAAAGCCCACAGCATGAGGACTTCTGCTTTTCAAAATAGGCTGCACTTACTGTCTTTTCTCTCTCTGAGGTACACTTAGCGCACACTCTGTAACCTTCCAGTTGTCACTCCTGTCCTGTTCTAATTGAACATTAAAATACCTCAGAAAAATCATCCTTCTTTTTGTGTGTGTGGATGAGGAACAAAATCAAAGTGATTTTATTCTGTTCCACTCACTGGACTGCTCTCTGTCTTGACTTTTTTTCTTGACGCAACTGTTTAATACTTAAGTATTCTGGCACAAACTGTTAGCAAATCTGCAATGACCTTCCACTCAAAGAGAAAATACAGAAGAGAATAAAAGTTGTTCAGAAAGTCCTTTTCTTTACTGCTTAAACTGTTTTTTTTTGTTGTTTCTTGTAATTTTATTTTGCACCCACAAGAATACTATTCTATTAAGACCCAGAAATACTGCTCAGTCAGGTAGACACGTTTCTGGTGGTGACTGTCTCCATTTTAAGGTCAGATGCAGCTGAAACTCGGATCAGACACCTAGAGCAGTGTTTCGTGCTGCAACCTTTCCTCTACCAACTCACCTGAGAGATGAGAGAATTTATTCTCAAGTTATTTTACAGGAAAGCAAATAAACTGAACAGTGAGATGCCATATACACATTTCGGTACAGCAGAACAGCAGCACTGATTTCCATTGCTATTATCTGTACACCTCTAGACTGAGCACTGGGCGCTATGATTACAGAGCAGTAACACCAACTACTTTGTACTCAGGAAATCACCACAATGGGTCAAAAGTGGGTCAAAAGTATATGCCAAACTATAAAAAAAATATAGATGCTTTCTATACAAGGGAAAACATCTACATATAAACCACAGAGCTCCCCTATTTGTAGTTTTAAATTTCCGATCTGTGATACAGTGTATAGAAACCACACACAGGAGGCTGTGGGTCCCCAAGGATAAAACGTAGCAAATGGAGTGGAATTAAAAACTAAATGAATGCATACAAGAGAAATAATTATTTTGTTTTAATACACTTTGAAGAAACACCAATATGAGGAGAAAAAAAGGCTACTAAAATAACAGAAATAGAGTTTGCAACTTACAATTTAATAACTGATCAATACTGAGCACATATGCTGAAAGACATGCAATATTTGCCATATTTAAAACATCACTGTGAAATCAGCTGAAATCAGTTTTACATATATATATCCATGATCTCTATTAAAAGCATTAGTGTATCTGTTCAATCACTTGAATTTATACTGTAGTAGTGAAAAAAATATTAAACCAATTATGAAAATCATTTCAGATATCCATCCATTTTTCATAATTCTGAAAGTAAAAACCATGTTTCATAGTTAAAGGACATTTGAGATAAACTCTGCTAAGATCACGTTTTGTAAAATTATCCGGTTTTGGTAAAAATGTAAAATGGATGATTTGTACTTTAAGAGCAACAGGTCATTTAATGATGTGCAACAGCCATTTCTTGAGCCACCCTGCAAACAGCCACTGGCATGAACACATCACTCACAGCACACGCTTAGCATCAGTACAGACCCTGAAGGCACCTTCCAACAGGACTCCCAGCAAGTGACAGATAAAATAAAAGAAATAATTATTTTCTGAGAGCATTTCACAAATGTCTACATAAATTGTATTTTGGATGTACCAATAGGCAATAATTGCCACTTCGTTATCAGATTCAGGAATGTGATCCCGTTCATTGACTGCAAAGATTTGGAGAGAGAAAGTAATTCAGACTTTTCTACAGTCTCTGTGAACTTCAGTAACCTACTAGTTTTGTGAAGAGAAAAAAAGAAGAAAGCTAGTAACAGGGAATTCTTTTTATTATTATTATTATTTATTTAAAGTTATACCATAACAAATTTCCTTGGAAAAAGTTATGAACTGCTGGGCTTCCCTCAGTCCTCTCCCAGGCTAGGGAACATGCTTCAGTATGAGTTAAACAAAATAATGTTCTCTAAACCACATCCCACTATGCCAGAAAGAAAAAAAACCAGCGTGTTGAAAATCACTTTGAAGTATCCTTCAGTAACCAACACACAAATTCATATTCATGCAGCCTTACAGCAATAAAATCATTTCCATGCTAATGATACAATTGTTTCTTCTATCACTCTGTCTATAAAAGAAGACTAGATAAAGTCAAAGGCAGTGGCCTCTGGCTGATTATGTGTTTTGACAAATTCAATGATTAACTGGAACCTCAAACTCGCGCTCCGTTGTCTCAGTAGACCTAAAAGAGGAGAATAAAAGACTTGCTCTTGAAAGGACACAGATCTACAGGGACCCCAGCCCAGACTGAGAGAGCTACTCAAACAGCATTATTTGTACTGAACCAAACAGCGGCTGGCATGCACACAGGCTAATTTTAATATAGAAATTATAGTTGTCACTTTAAATAATGGACACAGTTTATGGTAATATATGCAAAATGCTCTCCAACATGTTCAAGTAGAGATGGAGAAACTAAGTTATCAATGACAGTTTTACCACATAATATACCAGTCTAACACTTAACAACACTGAAAATGAAATCCAGAGCACATCAGACATATTAGTGGAGCAATGACAGTATTTTTGTGTGTATTTATGAAGCCATTTAAATTCACATATAGTCAAATCACAACCTCAGTGGTTGCCTAGGAATGAAACAGAGAGGACTGAACAGCAACAGGCACAAGATCCACCTGTGTTGCTCAAGTTGTTTTACTGAGCTCAGTTAAAACAAGTCACATGTGACGACCTGAACTTGCTTCAGCACATCTTTAAAACCTGATGAATATTAAATGAAAAAACATTATCGGATGAAACTTGGCTACTGTCTATCCTTTCAGATAGTACAACTCAACAAAGTTGGGCCAGGACTGTTTCTTAAAACTTTTCCAATTATTTGTGATGTGACTGAAAATCCTATTATGGAATAGTATACTGCCATAATTTTACAAGTAACACAATCTAAAAAAATAGCTTTCTGTTTAAAACCTGAATCAGGACCTTCAAGAAACCCTAGATAAATTAAACCCTCTTGGGGCGTTTTAAATTATTTTCCCCAAAGACATCAGCCAGATCTGCTTCATAAATGAGGCCAGGTTCTCAAAGCTCAAATAGCATCAACTTCCATTGAAGTTCAACTTCAGCAAAACAAAACAAGTACTTTAAAAGATACGGGTGAATAAGGATTAAGATGTGTTAGCGTTCAGGCATTTCCAAACATATTAAATGTATATTAAGAAATACTTAAAATATTAACTGTCTGACATACTCAAATGGAAAGATTTTTAGAAGTTCAAATGTCAACCAGATACTTAGGCAAACCTGCATTTCTCCAGTTTCAAAACCAATTTGATGTTTGAATAAAGCTCCTTGCCATTTTTCACTGCAAAAAGATTCTAGTATTGTATCTGGGCAATGAACTGTGCTCTGAAATGACTTGTTATAGTCATCACCACAGCCAGCTACATCACCTTTGGTAGGAAGCAAAATAAGAATCACACACAGTGCTCACGTAGCATCACCACAAGTATTACCTCATTTACAGAATCAGGAAAAAGTCTTTTTCAGATCAAGGTATTGATTATTTAAAAATTTAATTCCCCAGTCAAAAGCTATAACAAGAAAAAAAAATCCAGTAAAGGGCTTTTGCCAATTAAGTAAGTGAGCCTAATCTTGATTTTAAGTTAGTTTGATATTGGAGATCATAAAACTAGAACCACACTTTAAGTACCCGTGTTAATAGAGTAGGAAAAAACCCAGCCATCTATAAAATTGGTGATAAACTTTGCAGATAAATCTCCTGCATCTTTACATGGCCGTGCCTTTAGCTCACATGAGATCGAAACAGCTGACAGAAAAAAAATATATGGGCATTTTGAATTTTTGCTGCTTAAACCTAAGGTACACATTTACCTTAAATTCAAAGGATCAGAATGCAGCTAAAATAAGCACTTACTTGAACATCCACCATCAATAATTAGCAATTTTCTTTGAGAAAGCCAACAAAAGCAATCTCCTCAATACCCAGGGTTCATTAGCAAAATTTTAACTGTGGTTCTTAAAGTGTTTTACAAAAGTGCAAAAAGAACTCAGAAGTACTTTTATATACAGAATATAAGTTATTAATGGTCTACGCTGCTATACAGGTGTTCAGAACTTTTCTGAACTCAGGGGATCAATATCTGAGAGATGCTTGTGTTCACTTTACTTTCTGAAAGTCCCCAAAGCAGAACAAAATAGCTTCTCCTTTTTCATCATGCTGCAAGAACAAGCATATTTTGATACGCTAAGATACTTTCACGCTGACATATTTTTCTTAACAAGCTATTGTCTTAATTAGTTTCATCTATCATTTGGAGGTTATCTAGAAGACATGTTAAGGATTTTTTTAGTGAAGCAGAAAAAAACCATATGTTTTTAGAGTGCGTATTATTCCTTACTATAAAACCAGTACCTGCTCACTACTGCACATAAAACCAGTTTTCATAGTTGACACTGAAAGCTGCTATCATCGAATTCCACATGGAAATGAAATGCTAGGATTTTAGTCTGCACAAAATACCCACATGTTCATCCCTTCATTAAACATTGTCGGTGAGAACACCTGACCAGGACACAAAAGGTCTTGCTTTGCCCTGCTGCTGCTGCTGGCTCTGGCCATGAAGGTAAGGCTTTGCACCAGCAGCTCTTCCGCTGGCCTCTGTCTACAAAGTTCTCACTCAGCACCAATACAACATCCCAGTGTGTTAGATGACTATACAGCTACTTGATAAATTCAAAATTCTTTCAGTTGGCATACTCACGCTTTTTTTGCAATCTCAGATGTAGGAAAAGATGAACTCTCAGGGTACATGAGGTCTATCGACAGGTACTGTCCCCCCATACTGTCTTGTGAAAACATTATGAAAAACGTTACCTAGTTATAGACAGTACTTCTGTATGCACCTATAAAAACTATAGCTTTACTTAAAAATCCAAAGCTTCCAATCTCTCAGAAGACAGAGAAAACTATTTATTTTGTAGATAGGTACTGAATAATTTCCATTTTCCCCTATATACAGGTCATGGTCTACAAGGTTCCCCAAAGACGTGTTTTCTTTAAAAATAGTGGTATCTTTCAGAGCATTCCCTGCAACAACATCAACCCACTTTCCTTTTACTAGGAAAATGTTTCTAAGTAAACGTACACAAGCGCCTCATAGTGTCAAAGGTATTAATGAAGAAAGGTATTTAAAAACTCTGGAAAATTATGCCCATCATACCAAACAGCAATTTAATACTTTAAACAGGCAGCCAGATGGCTGGTTTCAGTCAGCCCATTTCCACTGACATGTATCAAATCAGCTGAGTTACCGCAGACAAATAACTAGCCTGGATTTTTAAGAGACAGACAATGAAGGAACAGGATAGCTAGAGTGGGAGATCAGCAGGGTTTAGAAATTACTTAAGGCTGGGGTCCATCAGCCCTTGGCCAGAGGCGGCCAGGGCTCAGTCCCGCTCCCTGGGCCAGCAGGACCATTTGGGCACCTGCTGGAAGCCCCAGCGGCTCAGCAGGACCTGCGGGACATTCCGGCAGCCTCGGCCGCAATCCTCCAGCTGGGCTCTTAATTACCGCCCTGATGCTCTGCCACCTCCTGAAAGCCTGCGATCCTTGCAGCTGGAGCGCCTAGCTGGCCCACCAAAAATCAGAGAGAGGAAGAAAACGCTCTCACTGCCACAAAGCAAAATGCCCCTCTGACCCTACAGACTCTTAGTTTATTTATCTCCTTTTCGGTAGAGGCCTCCAGCCACCGTCACACACTGGCTGGAGTTTTTCATTTTTAGGTTATAAATCTGCTCCTTCCTCAGAGGATTTTCCCAGGAGTCCACTGGCCAACCATCACATGGGCACACTGAAGGGCAAAGCCATGCTCTCACCTACTTAACTGTACCCCCCTAACGCCCACCCTCTCTACACCCGTATTTTATTTCCTCCACCGCCTCTCTTTCTCTAGTTCTCCAAAGCACACTGCTTTTTCACTAATATTTTTAAATTGCCAAAGCCAACATGTTTTCAGCAATTCTAATACACGTTTCGGTGATGGTTCTCCTAAGCAAACTTGGTTTGACCCTGAAGTCAATGATGATGGTCAAAGCAAGTTAGTAACGTTTGCGTACTGTCCCTTGACATCACAGAAGAGGACAAACCCAGGGAGTCAGAGCTGACGTTAAAATCTCTGAAGAGGTTAGAGCGCAAAGGCTGTATGCGAGCACGGTAACAGCAGCTGGATCCATAACTACAGAGAGCAGACAGAGCCCCTTCCATTATTTTACATAGAGAGAATGAGAAAAGGTGTCATAAATTTACACAAATTGCTCAAATATTATGACCTGAATACTCAAATACTTATTTCTGCCTCAGTGATCTATGGGAAATGTGCAGCTTGAGCTGGTAATACAACCACATGTTAATGACTCCCAGAACCAGCCCCAACTTTGAAATGGCATGCCCTGAAGCCTCATTGCAAAGTGAAATGAAGACATTACCCATGCTAACCTCAAGAAAATCTCATACTCAATGCTTGTTTTTACACAACATACTGCCATAGTATTTGCTGGCTTTTTTATGCTCTTCTATACACAAGAGGCACAAAAAATTGTTTTTATTTTAAACCAGTGAAAGTTTGAGAGCTTTTCTGACAGGGATTTTTTTTTTTCTTTTCATTTTTAAAAGGAATTAAAAACCTAGATCACAACATCCAACAAGAAGCAACAGTCAAAGTCAGTACCAGACTTGCTTATTCTCAGAAATGAAGTTGAGCAGTTTCAGGACCTTGTCTTTTGAGCATAGATTGCATCCTAGCATATCAGATGCTGCAGTAATGGGATTTTGTAAATCTGAAACACATTTATATTGTGTACATAAAGAAATCTCTTGATGTTTTACTTAATGTTCTTTTTCATCATATGTACCCACCCATGCCCCCCTGCTTTCAACAGCTAATAACCAATACATCTGATGAAAATTAATTGTCTTGACAGCTTGCATAAAAACTATAAAGGTCCACAGGAAAAATGCTGTGGCAGCGTTTTCTTTCTCTGTAGGACAGTAGCTATGGAAACTATCTTCAGAGGCCAACTGGCCTTCATCCCAGTGCAACACAAAAAAAAAAAAATCAAAATGCTACTTTCACTGGGTTAGTCAGTGGCACCAGTCTTAATTGTCAACTTCTACAACATTGCCCCATGTTAGCTAGAGCAAAATATTCATTGATTTTGTTAGGAGCAAAGCTCCTATGACATTATAGCACTATTACAGACTTAGATAATACAGAGCCTTATGAACTGTGCTCATACTGATAATTATTATGATAACCTGTTACAAAGAACACATAAAACATGTAAAACCAGACAGGTATTTAAAATATCTGTGTGCAAATTATCAATTTTCTTAATAGAAAATACTTTGCCAATTATTATGATAGAAATATTTTAGTCTTACCCTCAGGTAAATACTTGCAGCCAAAGAAGAAATCTCTAATCTTATTTAACTGTCACATTTCACTAACTGAAACTCCTATCCTGTTGGAAGGGTTTTATCCCATATAGCTAGCCTGAACAAAAGCTGTGATTTCTAATAGTCTGACAAAATCATCATTTTTTATGAATGCCGAGATATTATGAAGGGTTTTTCCCTCAAAAGGTAAGGCACAAATGAGCCAGAGGCTGACTATTGTAAATGCATGTGGCAACTTCTATCGCCAACCACAGAAGAGTTCCTGTAGAACAGCAATCACAGGTCATTAATAAGGTTCTCAAACTTTTGAAGAAATATGTCTTTCATCCAGAATGATTTTCAAAAAGTAGTGAAAGATTTCAGTCACTAAGAAACCTACCAATGAGGAAGGAAACTGGAGTATACATCTACCTCAGGTATACATACATCTCCATCTTTGCAAAGGTTGGTATTTCACTCAACCGTATGATTTTGCAACACTGCAACCTCTCTCCAGCTTTTCTGGAAAACAACTTCTGCCCACACCAGCAATCCTTATTTAAATGGCTTATGGGGACTACCCAGGCAGGACAGAATTACACAGATCAGGTTTATGTTCAGTCAGGAGCCAAAGTCTCCCCAGTGCCACACCACACTAGTTGGGTGTGGGTCTCCTGTGGGCTATGGAAATGCAACATCTTGAAGGATCTCACTTGAAACATTGGTACTCTGAAGTGCACTACAAAAACAAATGTGAGTGTATGATTCGCAGGCTAACATACCAAAGGAGGCACTGGGCTGGCTGTTAGCCAATTATCCAGGTAACCAGCGAACATCCTGTCCTGGTTTCAGCTGGGATAGAGTTAATTGTCTTCCTAGTAGCTGGTATAGTGCTACATTTTTGAGCTCGGTATGAGAAGAATGTTGATAACACACTGATGTTTTCAGTTGTTGCTAAGTAATGTTTAGTCTAAAGTCAAGGATTTTTCAGCTTCTCATGCCCAGCCAGGAAGGAAGCTGCAGGGGCACAAGAAGCCGGGAGGGAACACAGTCAGGGCAGCTGACCCAAAGTGGCCAACGGAGTATTCCATACCATATGACGTTTTAGGAACTGAGACGGGCGCGTCACCGCTCGGGGGCTTCCGGGTGCGTCGGTCGGCAGGTGGTGAGCAATTGCGTTGTGCATCACTTGTATTTTCCAACCCTTTTATTATTGCTGTTATCATTTCATTAGTGTCATCATTATCATTATTAGTTTCTTCTTTTCTGTTCTATTAAACCGTTCTTATCTCAACCCACAAGTTTTAGTTCTTTTCCCGATTTTCTCCCCCATCCCACTAGGTGTGGGGGGGAAGTGGGTGAGCGGCTGCGTGGTGCTTAGCTGCTGGCTGGGGTTAAACCACGACAATCCACAAATCAATTACTGTTGCATTCAAAAAGTCTACACCTATCTGCAGAAGATAAACAAAAAGCAAGGCATGTGCCTAAAATACAGGATACCTACAAAACTTTAAAATTTTATTTAGCCCACAGATTACAATCACCATTATTCATGAACATCTAGATCGCCATCCCACTGCTTCCACAGAGAAGTTATGTTTCATCTCTTCCTTATGTCAAGAGGATCTGCTTGTAAAAGCTTAGACACAAGCAGGCAGGCTGGATTCACAGCAGGCCTGTGTTGCTGTAGCTCCATTTTGCCCTCTGGAGATGCACTTCTCTAAACCAACTACTACACTGGCCAACTGATTTTAAATTGAAGCCAAGCATGCTATTTTCAGGCCATTAAACCAATATGGATTACTATAAATATTCAGCAGGTTAAGACCACATCCTCTGCAGCATTTTCTCTCACTCATACCTAACGAGCAAATTAGGACCCCTGCAGGTCCCTGGTCAGGGTGGTACAGCTCTCCCTTCAGGGTGGACTGGGAGAGGTGCCACAGCTTCCCAAGGGCAGCCCTGGGAGAAGCCCACAGAGTCTTTCCTGGCCACCCCAGTCTGTCTCCTCGTAACCTTAGCCTAACCTTCACCATTCCTTGAGGTGCTGTATGATTTCCCTCAGATGAAAGCTTCTTTCTCCTACTAGAGGAGGATCTTTGAGCTGTATTTATTAAAGACCTAGCAATTAATGTCCACTCCTTCTTTTTAATAAATTAGCAGCGTGTCGAGCAGCCTTCTCTATAAAGCAGTGGATGCAGTCTCTCAGAAATGCGTATTTAGTTGCACTGTATATTAGACAGTCAAAGAAATAAATTAAGACCTTCAAGGCAGCCTTAATCCAAATTGTTTCACTGGTTGACTGCTCATCTCACCATATGGGAACGGAGCTTTCACATTTCCTACCCAGACTTCACTGATGGGATATTTTGTACTAACTCTGTAAAAAAAGAAAGGGGGCAAGTTCTCTGAAGGCAGAGAGAAATTCACTACTGATCCAAATGGGGAGAGGACACAGACACCCGCTGTAGAGCTGTGATTTCATCCTGTCATGTAGGAGCTCTGCATCTGAAATATTGATTGAGAGGGCTGGAGAGAAAAGGGCCGTGCCATGCTTAGATCCCCTCAGCGCCATCAATAAATCCATGCCTGACTGGAACCACAGGTTGTATTTTAGATCTAACAATACATAGTTGTTGTTAATTTATCTGTTATCTTTAAATATATTTATCAGTGTAAGATTGCAGCAAAACACACCAGAACTATTTATTACATGCCTCACACTGAGGTTTGATCCAGCTACTACTAAACAAACCAGGTTATATTTCAACTGACTTGGATCTGACTCAAAATATGTGGTCCATGCTGCCATCATAAAAAAGAGAAGATTAACAGAACTGAAAGGACAGACAATAGAGCTTATATGCCAAAAGTCTGACTTCTTTTTCCATGTTAATCTCATAAGAGACACCCATGACTGAAAACCTTCTCTGGCTTACTGTCCTTTAGACTATCACAGCTACACCACTGCCGAGTGAAGATGTTAAGGAGATTAATCCAGACTCCAGTAATATTTATCTAAGTATTACTATAAATATCTTTCTTAGAAAAGCTTTCACGTGACAAGGGAGAGATAAACTCACATATTGATACATCTCAACCTATCCACCCTTCACCCTTGCACGAAAGCCAAAATCAGCCAATAAAATGCACAATGAATACCCAAATGTGTTTTCATTACTCTATGCAGTAAATCCATCAGACACCACTGCCATAATTTGCTTTAAGTGCATACTACATCAATGAGTATGTATAAAAAATACATAATAAAAAAAGCATAAAAGCGTAAAGCATTAGCTTTAATCAAAAATATTTTTACCTAGCTATGAAAAATTTGATCCTTTCTTTGATGCAAGTATCTCCACCCCAGAAAACAAGTCCCAGTAAAATAAAAGATTTCTAACATCTGTTAATACCACACTTGCTCTCCTCCAGTTTTACAACTTGGCTTCCCCCCTCACTGAAATACATGCTGTTGCAGACCCCAATATCTTTCTCCACTCCTGCTTTCACACTTCATAACATCTGTATCATGACTCTCAAGACCTGACAGCCTGTTCCACTGCAATTTTTTTTTATTCCTTTAGTTCTGACACTTTCCTAACACAGCTTTTCAAACTTAATAGAATATCTCTGCAGTTAAGTATTTTCTACCTTTGATTCACTCCTGCAAACCTGCAGGTCTCTTCCTGAACACAACTTCACTGTTTTCTTCCAAGAGGAAGTCAATCAAAATGCAACAAGGCCATTTTCTTTCTTCTCACCTGCCAAGATGGTGTTGATCTCCCAGCCCCTCCTCTCACCCATTCACATCACCTGCCTTATTCTTCGTTAGGGTTCTGCTGCCTCTGGTTCCTCCTGTTCCTTGCCATACAGGTCTATTACAGTCTTTCTTACTTAAAAAAACCCAACAGAGTCATCCTGGGTGCTGCTTCATTCTCTGGGATCATTGAACACGCTCTAGACTGCCACTCATCCTCACCCTTTGTCACCCATATCTTTCCTAGCAAAATACCAGAGTTCAACCCTCTGTGAGGCTGGACTCTTCAGGAACCAACTCCTAGCTCCTCCTCAGGGAACCATGAAACCCCAAAAATCCTAGCTCAAAATGAGGAGCTCCTTTACATGGAGTCCAGAGCTGGAAACCTTGGGAGGTTTTGGGACTTTCTGGTTTTCAGCTACAGCGTTTGGACAGAGGCAGTCCATGCTTACAACTTAGAAGACATCAGCGTTTGCAGGCTCCTGTTACCTAGTAATCAGATATGGACCTGTAAGACACAACGCCAGCCATGGATAGTCTTAGCAGTTTTGAAGTAACTCAGATATCTGATCTTGTCAGAATGTCGGACTTTGAGAACAAATAGAAGTCTTGATTTCAAAAGAAATCTACTCCTGCTCTCTGACCAATGTCTCCCCATTTTTCCTTGTACTCTGTAGTCTACTTCTCTGATCATTTGCTGACCTTTCTTTCACACATACATTGCGAGGGTTTGGGGCCAGACTTTCTTTCTGATCGTATTTTAATTCACTAGGTGCACTTGCATTGGTAATTTAATGTGCTGAGGGGCACTTTTTAGGTGAAAACTTGGTCTTGAACACACCATTCATGATCTTGTAGATTCCCTCTTGCAGTTGTGCACCAGGACGACAACCAGAGTACCCCAGATATAATGTAGCTGCAAGGTCCCCAGCAGTTGACTCCTTGGTGCAAGCCCAGAACCAGGAGCTGGTACAACCTCTTGGGACAACTGCGAGACAAAGTGGAGGTGTGCTCCTGGACCCACAAAGAATTGCAGCAAATAATTAAGTTCTTTTCTTATTTTTGCCATGTCAGTTGATAAAACCGATGCACCTATTGAGTCCTTGTCTAGGCCTCTACTACAGTGCCCATGCAAATGTAAATATATTTGTTTTAACAAGTGTGAGCATTAAAAAAAAATAAAAATCAAAGTTACCATTAGGTAACTCTGAAAATGATGACTGGATACTAACTTACTCATCTACAAGCTCTAGCAGTAGTAGTAAAGCCGATGGGAGAGAACCCTGCAGTAAAACATACAGCAAATTTTTCCTACTTCATGCACTACAAATACTCATCTAGAGCTTAGATACCAGAAGCATTCCCAGCAGTCCCCTATATTACCACGTGCTCTTTACATGAAAAAATATTTTTATATGCTTGAAAGTTGGCGTGTCAGATTCCCATTAACACCAACAGGAATGATTATGACTCAATCTCATTTTCTGTAGCCACCAGGAATCACTTTACTGCAGATGTCAAGAAGGCCAAGACGTACCACATGTTGAGTGTGGCTCCACTGGTAGCTTTGGGCTTCTCCCAAACTCAACACAAAGATGCATTTATTGCACTGGGTTTGGCTTACATTCCCCTCTTACCACACCTCACACCACTAATTCAGGATACAGCTACCCTTCAGGTTGCAGTAAGTCACCATTTTACAAACTTCTAGTTGGCTTTTATACCTCAGACTAGGAACACTTGAACGCACACATACACAATGGGCATGGAGAAGAGGTACGCAGGCAATTAATTCAAAGAAGGAGAAAGGGAAAGAAGTAGCAGAAAAGCTCTGTAAAAGTCAATGTCTCTTGTCACAGAAATGGCTGTACTTACAGCAATGAAACCTAAAATTATCATTCTAAAGGCTTAAAGCATATAGCTCACCTTCAGAAAAAGAGAACGACTCAGAATAAGGAAGTCACAAGTAACTTTATTATCATCAAATATACAATGGGATAAGAATTTTAGCTTCCTGTAGTGGCTTAACCAACAAGATGGGCAAAATCTTGGCACAGAGAAGAACTGAAAAGTCCAAAGGATTCAAGTGAACATAAGGAGAGCAGCTGCATTGTCTGTTTAGAACAACACAGGCCACCAGGAGCCAAGAGTCTATTTAAAGGGGTTTATACACAATGCAAGAAAATTTATTAGAAGATGGAAGAAAGACGTACACGGAGAGCAACTGGTAAATGTTTGGCTCAGATACTCAGGACCACATGGATTTAAGAGAAATCCTGAGAAGAGAGATGGAANTTTTTGTTCTTTCACAGCATACAACAGTGTTGAAAACTTTGTTTCTGCGATATATCAAACTTTTTTTCCCACGCCTTGATTTCTCCTTCCTCATCTTACTTGCATTCTGATTATTCTGAGGAATAATTTGTTTCAGATGTGAACTGTCAGTGCACACACCACAGCAAAAGAGGTAGATGTACTTGACTCTCCTTTATGAGCCATTAATTTCTGTATTTTAAAGATTCTCTCCTTCAAAAAAAAAAACTTCCCATTTTCATTTCAAGGGATAAGTATAGCAGAAAAATAAATTCTCAAAGAACTAGAGAACTCCAGGGTCTCTGACTTGTAGAAGAATTTTGCATCGATGAGTCTTGCTGGCAGAACACCCAGTCTTTCTCTTAATGTTCAAATAATTTGAATATATTTTTAAACAGAAAAAAAAAAATTATTTTTTTTTTTTTAAATTCCAACCACATCGGCTTGGGACTGTATCCATCATCTAATATCTTAATACTATCAATTCTGTGGTCATTCCTAGGAGTGTCCATTACACAATGTAAATGAGTTCTAAATATCAGAGAGTTAGAAACAATAAACAGAATTTTGCTGTAGTAATCCCTCCAGACATTCTTCAGAACGGAAGCATAAAGGCAAAACCTACCAGGCTTCTTGTTGATGTTTTTAGACAAATATTACTAAATTGCCTTTTCATCATCTGATTTCTGAGCAGTAGCAATTCTGCTTTAGCACTCCGACAACCTCAGCTTCACCACAGTGAAGTTTCAGTGGAAAAAGAGGCCTCAGACCTCCATGGATACATAAGCCAAAAGCAGAAACACAATTCCTGCGTCTTAAGTACCAGTCCCAAGCCAGTTCCATCACACTATGCAATTACATTTTAACTAAATAACCAAACTAACAGCAGCTACCTACCACAATTCTTGAGAATAGGAGAAAAGCAAAAGGGATTTTGGCTGTTTAGGGGGTTTTTTTGTACAGCACCCCTTCACAAGCTTTAATCCTGTGAACAACTACACACGTTTAACTTTACATGCAAAGTAACCTATCTATTTCTATGCTCTAAGGTTAAGCAGGTGTCTAACTGGTTGCAAAATCAGGGTCTTAAATGGAAAATCAATCAGTGTAAGAAGTGGATTTATGCACAACACCTGGCTGCTGCTACTGAGCTTATCTGTGTAGGGATTCATCTGGCAGAGTCAAGCAGTGGTATAGCAGTAATGCTCTACAACAGTTGTAACTAACCCTACATAGCATAGAAATGGAGAAGCTAACCATTAAAAATTATTATAGAAAGGGAGGTTCTTTGTTTAAGAAAGAAGGCAACATCAAGTACCTACAAAGCATACATTTATACTTCAGCAAGAAACACTTGTCAGTAAGTGTATGCTACATGCAACGAACAGCAAAAATGCAGATAAGAAAAAGCTGAAGTGGGAATAACTTTCCTAGGAAACTCTAAAAACACCAAGGCACAAAGAAACCAGATTGAAAAAGCCCAAAAGCACAACATGTATTTCTGAGCTGAAGGATATAATGTTCCTGCCCACAATGTTCAGTGAAAGAGGAAACTACGCGAGAGATGCTGAAACCACCCTGAAGTTTTGATCTTTTGCATTTTTCCATCAGAGTATCACAGCTCTGCACTGAACTTCCAATTCATCCTTAATGATCAGCACACCACTGCACTGGGTGGGGGGGATGCACCATATGGCTCGTTTTAACTGCGTAAATTGTACGCTGTGACATGAATGGAAGTGCTCCATGTACACAGTCAATCACCAGTTTCAAGGATTTGGTGGAATGGGGATTATGCTGCAAGCTGCAGCTACTCTGGGAACAAGCAGGGCTTCAGACAGGGGCAGCACAAAGTCAGCCTCAGACTTCTGTTCTGCACGTCTGAAATCGCCTGGGTCACAAGTTCTGGCAGCACTTTAACCTGGATGACTCAAAATTTTATTAGAGCATTTTTAACACAACAGCAGTCTAATAATGTACTTTTTCATACTGTTTCCCTGCACAGCACAGCAAATTTCAAGTTTTAAAAGAAACATGTAAATCTACAGCAGCAGAGACCTGATGACGTTTTTACTCTTGCTACTGGCAAGACTCATCTAATGCCAGTGGCATTATTCCCAGTGTTCACTAGCAAAAGAAACTAAGCCTTGGTAAATTCAACTAAGGGTACTGGTCGCTTTATCCTGAAAGGGAATACTGTATTTAGCTGATATGATTTGTCTCCTCTTTTAACAAGAAATGGAAGAACATTTGTGGTATTCAAGGCAAGAAAAAAAGTCTTTTTGGTTCATCACCAGTGACCAACATCAAAATTCACTGAAAAAAATTCCTCGGCATTCTGATTACTGCCTAGTTATTCCCCAAGCACGTTTAAAAGTCTAGCCTGCCCATTCCAGCATTTCAGTGCAATTTTTATTGACCTACTAACCTGTAACTCTGGGAAGCCTGGAGCTAAGAATGCAATAATGGCTAGCAAATACAAGTCTCCAAACAGAGTGTAATAACCTTAAGTAAACTACTGCCAAGCAAAAGTCCTGCAGATCAAACAGTTCCCACGAAGCCTTATGCTGTTAACCAGCAAAAAAGTCCCATGATATCTCCATAGTCATGCACAATAACAGAGCACTGTGCTTCTGTTTACTTACATAGCTTATCTGCAATCCTGTAATGTACACAGTCAATCCCCGAGATGTAAATCACTTGTCTATTTAATGTTACTTCACTTGTTAAAAATTTTGCTGGCTTTCTAATGATAAAAAAGGGAGTTTATCTGGAATATCAATGTTTAAGGCATGTACAGTAGACATTTATAAACCATTTCAATCAGGGAGTCAATTTGATAGCGTTACGTGGAGAAGAAGAATTGCAAATGTATAAAATAAAGTTAGCAACAACGTGGTATTTATGTGGCTCTGCTTTTTTTCTACAGGAAACTGCAAGGCCCGCTCACGCTTATTTTACCTTATTTCCGTCATTTCCCGGGTAAACCCACCTCAGAAGATGGGCAGTGGCCCTAACACCCTACTGAAGTCAACAGAATCAGCAACTAAAAGCCTCATCGGCCAGCAGTGGTCACCCAGCACACTGCATTTACTTTACACCCTATTGCTTCGTGTACTTTAACTCGAACTCGTTTCAAAAAGACCTCTTTTGCGCCTAACGTACGTCTTCCATCAGCACGATCTCCTCCCAGCGATTTCTGAAACGTGGAGGAGTCAATCTTTAAACAAACAGGAATAAACATTAAAAAGAAATAAAGCTCGTTAGGATGCTCCTGCCAGAGTCGCAGCACAAGAAGAGAATCCGCAGCCTCTGAAGCAACAGGGCTCAAAGGCAGACACCGCCGCTTTCCCTCCCCGCGCCTCAAGGACGCAAAAAAAACACAAGAGGAAAAAAAAAAAGCGCATTGCACGTTCCGCCCCCCCCGCCTAAGG
>VYZV01008184.1:60800-71891 GCA_013401275.1 Pandion haliaetus | reverse complement strand
GGATGACTCGGGAAGCGCTCCGGGGCTGCGGCTCTGCCCGGCGGGGTTCCTGCCAGTCAGGCGGCTGGGGGCCTGGTAGCGCGGCGCCGAGGTGAAAGACTTCAGATGGATGGAGATTCGCAGGCGTGCGCGGCGGGCTTTTAAAACCTCGTGTTTCATGGAAAAACCAGTTCCTAAGGAATCGCTGAAAGCTTTGTCATCTGGTAGTCAAAAAATTGCAAGTGAAAAATTCTTTCCCGTTACAATAGATCACACTGGTACGAGATCAGGTCGTTTATGTAGACACACTACATTTAAGAGAACCTAAGTGTAGGGCGAGCAAGAGCTCAGGCAGGATTCTCTGGTCTAATTAGAGAACCTGTGAGATAGAGGTCTTGGGAACTAAGTGAGAAAACCTGAGATGATGCAAACGAGACATAGCTGGGTACGCTGGAGGAAAGAGACTGCAGGAATCACAGGGTGCAAAGTAAATCCTCGTTACACTGAGAAGATTTAAAGGTTAGAGCTGTATCTGAGAACGGGAGACAAGAAGAAGTACTGGAGAAATAAAGCTTCAAAAGTGAAGGTGGCAGGAGTTTTTCGGGATTTGGAGGCTTCTGAGCAGAGGAGCAATACATGCTCAAGAATGAATAAATCATTGGAATTGAACATAACACCAGAAACAATGCTCAGATTTTACTTAACAGCTTGGCTCTAGCTGAAGACAGTGCATTTTGCAGAAGGAACCTCTTTCTGTGGTGGTACAGAGAACAATCTTTGCAGCCAAATACATGACTGGTGTCTTAGATAAACCAGTAGCCAGGTCTGTTGATGCAGATTTTTCTTCCATATGGGGAATTCCCTTTTGCAGTGTAGAGTGGGAACCTCCAAAACTACTTAAATCCGTCAAACTTAAAATGCCTTTTCCAGGACAGCAGCTTACACAGGTACCTTAGTTTCTCCTGATGAGTCACAAGGGTTCAATTTTCTGAGGGCTGATCTAGCGTCCTGGGCTAGTCAAAGTCCTTGGGTGTAATTCAGTGTATTTGGGTGAAGTATAAAGCCTATGCTATGCTGTGAATCAGAGTAGGTGATACAGTGATGTTCTTAAATACTACAAAACTCTGTGAAAGAAAGCTACAAAGAAGTATGGGAAGGGGACTAGGCAGAATGGCAGCTAAAAGTCAGAGTCTCCAAAACCAGTAGAATTTGGGGTCTCCAAATGGATTCTTACTCTCCATTCGGACAGGGTTTCATTGTTCAAACCATGATCCTGTAGCAGTCATAGTACTGAAGTAATGTCTACTGACATGTTTAATTGCTTTGTTGTGCAGGGAAACACCTTGAGCAAATCTCCTAAGAGCTAGTTCTAATTACTGAGTTTAAAATATGTTAATTTTCTGTTGAAATAGAAATAATAACATCCCAATAAAATGTAATCACGTTACAATGCCTGTTGCTTGCATAGTCAACCTAAATCGCCTATCCAGATTCGTTTGTAATTAGTGACTGGAACTGCAAAGGCTAAATGGTTTTTGGGACTTGGGTAACAGACAAGTGGCTGTACTGGATCTGCCCAGGTCTGTGTAGCTCAGTATCATTTCTCTTCCGTGGCAAAACCCAAATATCCAGGGAAAGATAACAACACTTTTCTACTCTCCAGCCACCTGGGAGCTCAGGGATGTTCTGAGCCAAGCTTGCCCTCTCCGCATTTCTTCCATGACTGTCTAGTCTTCAACTGAACCCACGTACACTTTTAAAACCTATGATACCCGGTTGCAGATGCTCTGAACCTTGCTTACATGAAAAATCTCTTCCTTTCATTTGTTTTTTGATGTGCCACCTGTTAGTTTCATCTGATACCCTGTATTTTTTGCATTGAAAGAAGGAGCAGAGAATCTGCTCCTTTTCATGCTACTCATGTTTTTAGCTCTGTCATTCCCCTGGCTAAGTTACTGCTTTTTCAGACTCAAGAGTCCTAGCTGTTCCATAAATGAAAACCATCTTGTGCTTCTGAGTGCCCTCCTCCGAACTTTTCCAGTTCTGTTGCATCTTTTCTGAAGTGGGGGACCAGAACTGCAACTGGTATTCAAGAGGAATTAAAATCACCAGCATAATTATGATCCCTTCCTAGGTGTGGTACTACAGATCTTAAAATACTGTTCTAGTCTAGTCAACAAACCTTTCTATCAGTCTGTAAATTATTGCATAGAAAGCTTTTATATAAAGACCACATCTATCTTTCCATGATTCCTTCCCAAATTCCTAGTGAAATCATTGAATGATTTCACCTGCTATGCTAGATTAACCAGGACTACAGGAATGAAAAAGATTATTGCCAGTTCTTTAGTTATTTTCAGGCCTGAGCTTACATCCACTGAAATGAAGATCAATGGAATTAGTCTCCTACTCTGTAACTAGAAGTAATTTAGAATTAAAAAGAACCAGTATTTATGTACAATTTAAAGCTATAATTACAACTTGAAAGTATTTTTTATGCATATCAAGCTGTACTCTTCCTGACAGCTGAGATGCTCTTCTTCTGTGTCTCTTTAAGATTAACAGTATCTCAGTTTCATACACAGCAATAAGTACATGTTCCAAGTCACTAATTATTTCTTGTCCCTAGGCTTGCGCAATTTTATTTGGCATAGACGTTTACAAGATAATACACTAGTCTTCAAACAAAATTCATTACTTTGCTTACCATTGCTTTGGAGCGATACTAAAAATGCAATGCTCGTGCTTCAAAACACTAAAATGAAGCAGATGATGGCGTTAGCTCGATACATTTATGGTAGCCATAGCTTTAAATACAGAAACCTAACAGCTGGCACTGACAAATGCAGTAATTGCCCAGTAGAGGAATTTTGTCATTTTTTCAGAGACCTCAAGCTACTGTTGAAGGGACAGACGCTTCTTAAGTTGACTTCTGATTCTCGACTGGCATAATGTACATGTGGAAGTGATTTACCTCTGCTCCTTGTTGCATTCTGCAGCTCCTTCAAATGGGAGATGCTTGGGAAAGAACAGGTACATTGACAAGTTGGAAGTGATCAATTTGCACACTAATCAATAATGCCAAAATAACCATGTAATCTTCAAGAGGGTCAGTGCTTCATGTAGAAGCTTAAAAATCTGGGGGGAGGAGTCCTCTAGAAGTGTAGTTATTAAGTTTAACTCACTTCTTGTCCTTTTTTACTTCCATAGGACTGAAGCTATGTATAGGTGATGTAATATGAGATTTTCAGATATTCTACCTAAAGGTTACTAGCACTTAACACTAGCGGCGTTCCAAAACTCTATTAAACATGAGCAGGGTAGAAATTGCGTGTACTGACATCATTTATAGAAACAGTTGCTCTTTCAGCCTGACACAGGACACTGTTCAGTGAGACCTGAGGCAGCGCTGCCCTTTTGGGGACTTCAAGTATTGGGACAATTGCCTGCACATCTGGGAAAACTGCCAGGCCAGGCTATTACACAAAAAGTTGCGCAGGGACACTCACTGAGCGCCCTGCACTGGCAGAAAAATCACAGATCAGTCACTCGAGGAGAGGTTCCAGAACAAACTGGTCCCCAGTAACCATGTTGGTATTTCCCAGTACAGGCTGGTAAGCAGGACTACAGGAAGACTGGCAGTCTGTTTGCTGCCTTGTGCTGACATCTGTTACTGTAAGCTCCTGCTGCTGATGGTTACGTTCAGCCTTAAAAGGATTCTATAAAAGTTTTCTCTTGATCGCAATGGAAAGTTAGAAGTAGATCCTTTATGGGAATTTTGAGTATCTTTTGAATTGGCTGAAGAAAGGGTCAATCAAGTGCTGCCATTTGCACATTTCCACATTGCAGAACAGAAGCGGAAAGTAATCCTGACATTACTGTCACTTAGAGAAGGACAGCATTTGGCCTTTTTTTTCAAGCATTTATAACAGTGTTATTAGAGAAAAGGAGAAGAGGGATTGAGCGTGCTTACAACTTTTGATCTGTGTTTCTGGACCAATCTCTCCCAGGGCTTTGCAGGAAGATAGGCACTTCCTTTGCATTTGATCTCTCTTCCTTGACCAGGAAGAGTGGAAGATGATAAAAATATAGGAAGCTTTACAGGAACCCCGCCGCACATACTTGTTTCTCTCAAAAGGGCTTAAGAGGCTCTTGACTTGCCTGGTAGAGGGCTAAGAAGCTGCTGAATGAAAAACAATATTGGATTTATTACAGCTTTATCAGAAACTGGGAAGAATTTGAGAGGTAGCATCAAACGTCCTCAAGAACGGGGCGGTACAAGCATGTGCTGATTCTGGCAGCACATGGACGCAGGTAGGCTTATCCCTCTGTCATCTTTAAAGGTGCTACATAAACTACAGCAAACTAAATATCCTGCAAAAGCTGGTATCTCCTTACTGCTAAGCATTTGCTGGAGAAAAATCTAGGTTTTCTATTTTTTGCTTATTTAAGTTACACTTTCTAGACTCTGCTTAGCTAATCAGGTGGTAATAAAACCAAGAGGTCTGTATTTTGCAAGCTTTTATTCATTGTTTAAAATCTCAGGGGAATATCTACATAAGCAAGAGTTTGCAAATTCTGAGCTGTGCTGATTTAAGTAGGAAAAAAATATGCTCAGGTCTTTAATATCTGATGAATGCTGCCTTATATTTGAAACCTTGTCCCTAGTGGAACCCACTACAATAATGTTTATACAGGTTTATGCTATAAATGCATGATATTTTCCTTACAGCAGATTATGTTGGAATTTACTCCCAATTAAAAAAAATAATGTGCGAATGGGCCATATCCCAGAATATGGGTTGCTACAGACATAATTATGCCCTTTTATTAACAAATAAAGCAATAGAAGATATCATTTGTTAACATAAAAAGGGCTTCATGCAGCAGGCAGAATTGATAGGAAGCGCACCCTGGATCTCCTGCAAGTTGTGTAAACAGGAAGCCAGCCAAATCCTACAGAATTAAAGGAAACTTTCAGAAAGCTGCGAAGTACTTCCCCAAGCTCTTCCAGCCTGATTACAGTCAGCATTAGAGCTAAACAGGAGCTCAGGTGAGCCTCCTTGATAAGGCTACCTACAGATCTAAACTTCAGTTCAGCAAACCTACACTCCAGTACATCTGGATCTTTAGCTGCCAAGTGCACACAAAGCTTGGAGAGAGGTGCTGACTGGTGCAGTAGAAAGTGGGAAGATGACAGTGCTGGATCAGCACACACTTAACATTAAATAGCAGGAAGAGGTGATGTCACAGCAGTATTTAGGTTGCACGGGTGTCCTGCTTTCAACGCAAGTGGTATTTGTCTTGTAATACGCCCAGCCAGATGACACAGGTATCAACATCTCTGGTTTTCTCTGTATTAAAAACCATTGCACCAGCACAGCAGCACCAATATACTTTGAAATAAACTGCCTCAAGAGAACAGGGTAGAGTCCTTCTCTCCTTCTCCGCTTGCCACTACCCATCCCCTGACAGAGATCATTTACATGGACTTTTATACTGTGGAATGACAAGGGTCAAGGACAGGAGTTGGACAGGACACTTTCAAAGAGAGGTCTCCTCTTCCACGCCTCATCATGCTATGAACTGTAGACACAAGAAAGTGCCCTCCTGAGCACAGGATGTCACCAAGCTTGCTTTAAGCCATAAAACCTTTAAAAGATTCAAGCAGTGGTGTGGGAACTTCATCCCCCAGATTGGAGTGAACAGGCTGACAACACACAGTGCTGTGACATGAGAAATAACAACCTTATTATTGATACACTGAACTGGAACACAGAAAAACTCTGGCTTAGACACAGATCTCTTGTATAAGCTCCATTACTTAGTATATTCACGAACTTTACTTTTCTCTGTAAAAAGGGAATTATGTTATTTCTTGTTTCATCCTTGGGACTGAGGAGATGAAAACCATTTCTCACTTTATGTGGAACAATGAGGCCCTGTTCTCACTTGGGGTCTTAAAGTCTTGCTTTAATGTAATTTAGAAAAAAAAAATGGTTGAGCATTACAGAATGAAATAGAAATGCTAAACTTGATTATTTAACTTCTCTTTCATGAGTGAAACTGATTTACAGGGAAAGGTGCTAACCCAACTTGCATGACTTCATATACATTTTCTCACTGGCCTCTTCTACATCTGCCATCAGCACTGCCCTGTTTGCTGTTCGTAGACTTTATTGAAACAGATCAGTGACATACCGTTCATTTAAAAATAACAAATTCATAAATTCTGCATTTCTCCTTCCTTAAACCCACCACTCCATCTAAAACTCCATCTTACAGCCTGTGTCTGTGTGCTACTCATTTCTATAATACATTTCGCCATTCTGTTTTTATGAGAGCCCAAATTCATTTGTTGCCTTGATGTAAATCCATGGGTTTTCCTCTGCCAAATGGGAAACAGAGGGTCTGTGTAAAGATGTGATTGTTCAGTCTTAGAGAAGACTTCAGGTCAATGTCACTTACTCATAGGAATTATCCTTTGCTCTGTGAATAATTCCAATAAAATAATTGGAATTATCTGAGGAGGGAAATCTGATTCAACATGAATATGCGTGGCTTTGCCTAGACATTAGTGGAAGACTAAATTCAACACCAAATAATAAAAAGACACTACAGATAGTTTCCATTTGGAAATGTTTGGGTTTTTTAAAAAGGACTAGATAATCTCTGAGCACCAGTAACAGATAATTGCGTATTCATTTCTTGTAGATCGTTATGCTGATCTGTTAGTTGGTTTCGTATCTGAAAACTGGGGTACCGTTTCAGATGAGTAGGTGGTCTGACGTTTCCCCACATGGCTGGTCCTTTTGGGTCAGCCTGTGTTTCCCCCACGCAGCGATGCAGCAGTCGTGCAGTGTCTGTGGTGTGCCCAGTGCCTGCTACCTGAACAAAAGTCTGCACTTCAGGAGACACAGACAAAAAACCTGCCACTTACACTTAGCTTCAGATAAAATCAGCTTAAAGCATTTTTGTTCCTAACCCTAAATAGCCACTACAGTAATATGTATATCTGCATACACAAAAGAGTTTGTTCTTATGAAAAAGCTAAAACAAACGGAGAACCATGCCAAGATTACACATTTCATTTCCCAGCATACAAATGAGGACCTAATTTACTCTGGGCTGTTCATGCATTTTGCTTTTAACAAACATCCATATGTCAAATAGACCTTCCACATACTTCCCTGCTGGAGTTTTTTTCCTTTCAACTTGGTAGGAAACATTTGTGATCCTTATTCTACCAAATATATCTAAAGAATATATTTTGCTCAAGGCCTTCTATTTTTTAGTTTAAGAGAAACAAATCCATGGCTCTGGCAGTCTTGCTATTATGACAAGCATACATCTGTGCAAAAATACCCCAATCCCTAATTAATTACAGAATGTTATTAACTTTTTTAAATTTAACATTGGTTAATTTATTTAATTTTATAAACATGACCATATGAAGTTACTTTTTAAGGACCACTTTTCAATCTTTTGCCTGCAGTTTTAAAATCTGGGTAGTTCAGCATAGATACGGAGATACTTGCTTGTATCAAAATTATTTTCTATTCAGATGGTTCCAAATCCTTTATGTAATGATTTCAGTAACAGGCTTGACACTTCACTCCTGACTCGTGCAGCACTGATGGGCAGTGTTAATGAGAGTTTTCTCTGATTAAAGAGAACAGGCTGAGAGTCATCTTCTTTAAAAATAATACTTGTTATGAATGTATAATGCCAAAATCATCCCAGGTCGTATTTCTCATAAACCACAGCACATTAAGTTGAGCTTAATTTTAGGTCAGCTTAGTAAATACTCCACAAATATATGCCCAATCAGAGTTAAAATAACTCACTGCTGAAGGAGATTTACTTACTGCTCAGGTAGAGTTGCACATAAAATGACTATCAAGTACTTTAATCAGTTGAGGAAAATTATTTTATGTGACTAATTAGCAGAACTGATAAAAAAATTTGAACAGGTGTAAATTTCTGTAAAGCATCTACTTTTATTTGTTTTAAAAGACACTGATCAGTCTTGATTTGAACATTGAGATAAGTTATACTCACTTAATATGCACTGCTCTTACTGCAACTGCAACAAGTGTTCTACCGGCTATCCAGTCTTTTCCCTTGGTTACAAGTTTATTTGTAGTGGACTTACGTAGTCCATAAGGTTAATTGGTAATCTTTAACCTATTCTCTCTTACTTTTCTGTGATCCTATTAAAAATACAATTTAAAGGCAAACAGTGTAACACTTGCTTTTCTATATACTTGTTATTCACATTACTCTCACCCAGTTCAGTCATGAAAAAGTATCTTTAACAACTGTGGTGTGAGATAGGCATTGTACCGGGAAGTCAAAGGAAGTGAGCGGTTTTCATTCACTGATAATACAATGGCGGTGCTTTTTGTGGCCTGTAACTACATCTGCACTGCTCACTGAACCATCCAAATTTACACTCAGCTAAAGAAAAGCACATTTGGCCAAAAATCAGATACATTTTTAATTGGTATCCTAATGTGCATATTCAAATACTAATCCTTGGTAGAAGTGCGTATCTGAAGCAGCATTGTGAACTGTTACATAACTTGGTAGCCTTATATGTTTTTTATCTACATTTTTGTGTGAATTTTTTCACACATAAAGTCACAAATCAGAAGCCTCAGCTTTAGACAGGTATATATGACGTTATAATGTTAGTTGGAAACATCCAAGTACCTGTGGTGGCTGAATGACTCCTAATTGCCAAACTCAGTTCTGCTTTGCCTCGGCCAGCCTCACCTCCAAACACGAAGGAAACTGAAAGGAATACATCAGTGTTTTCATGAATTTTACAAATTTATCAGATATATCCACTGCTATATCCAGCAGTGTTGTAGAGATGAGAGGCAGATGTTAGTGGCTAATAGCACAAAACCCCTTTTTGCTGGCTTTATCCATTGCCAAGATGGTGTGACAAGACAGGTGGATCAAGAAGCAAAGAAGAGGGAAGCCTCATGCTCTTACAAACCACACCACACCACACCACACCACACAAATCTCTGCTTGCTGACCATGGGCTACAACAACAATTTTGGAAGATAATTCATTCCAAATACAGTCTATAACTCACGTTAGCATCATAGACCAGAGGCAACTTTTGTTATCAGAAACTTCCAGAAAGGGTTAAAATGGAGTTTCAGTCCCAAGACCTGGCTGCTTTGACCGTAATTCCCCTCAGGCCAAGTTACTAAGCCCCTGACAAGAAAAAGATACTTGTGCAGAGCATGACCTTATTTAGCTGGGGTAGCATTTGGGTTTTTTCACAGCCTTCATTACTGTAATGTCATACATAGGGTTTTTCATTTGTTTGCCATGCAACTTATTCCCCTAAGATTAGTCCTTTTCTAGTCAAGCAGTTTAAAGCTAATCACAGTTGTTATTTTAATCTGTGCTCACCATTAAGAATTCTTGCAGAGCTATTTTGCTTGTTAGCAATTACGGTCTCCCAATGGAAGTTTATGATTACAGAAAAAGCAACCTGTTTAATACTTGGCACCTCTTTAGTATACAAGCATTAAACCCAGGAGTGTAGAAGCATGCTAATGCTGGTGATGAAAGTATAGCAAATCTATTTAACAAACTCTGTTTTTAAAATAAAGTGTTGCAGAAATGCCATGCAGTCCTCCTGCATATTTGTGGTCCTCCCCCTCTGTGTTTTTCATTACTGTAATAAGGTAATACACTGCTGTTGATCATTCATTTATTATATGATAGTCATGTCTGAAATGCAGCATATCCTCATGCTTTCACCAAGACAAATTAAAGGTTTGGTCCTGGTTCCAGTAGCACTAATAATAAAATTCCCTTGAAAGATCTTAAGAACAGGGTCTGACCCTTGCATATTTTTAGGCAAGCATCCTATGCTGAAACACAAATTCTTTCTTCTGTTAAGGGAACTAGTAATTGCTGTCACTGATCTATGTTTCAAGACTTAAAAATTATGATCTACAGTCAAGGTCAATTAGCAAAGACCGCAGGAGCAAATTTCTGCTTCTCATGTTGATTGTCCATGTGATTCTGCCATAAAAATTGTACATAGTAATACACATTAGCTGAATTAAAGCATTAAATGACTATGTGAGAAACAATACTGCAGGGAGATCCCCCACCTCTGACCCAGTTCTGTCCTATTTAAAGTTATTTCCAGACAGGATAGGGCAGAGAAATCTAAAATAATCCAGTGTTCTGGTTCAAGGTGATACACCGAGATGCACAATCACTATTGTGCATCAACTCCAGTGATAAATGTTGGTGATTTACATAGGCAGAGGTGAAATTTGTCTCAGGTTGGATAAATTTGTTTTGTTCAAACTTGAGAAATGAGGGAACCACTGACAAGCCACATATGCTATCATTTTCATCATTCTTCATGTGAAAATAATTATTGTAAAATGTTCAGTATAAGAAAAGCTATGTTAAAAAAGTCTGCATCTCCACACTAGTGAGGTACCTTCACTCATCATTGTAAAGGTTTTAAAGAACAAAACATCTGAAGCTGGACTAGAGGTCTGTTTTAGTAGAGAGCTATAAAACGTGACCTAACCATAGTTCTCCTGGGACAGCAATTACAGCAATAAATGTTCCACAGCAGATGCTAATGCCGTGTATAAACAGTTGTCCTCTAAAATGAAAAGAAATTTTTGCCCTCACATGTCTTTTAGGGTCCCATTGTACGTGTGGAAATGTAAAGGAAATGTAAAATTGATATGCGCACCATGACGTCGGCTTTAGTCTCCTCTGTCTTAGCCTGGCTGCTATAAATCTGTCCTGGCTGTAAGTAATGCTGAAGGAGCTAAATGGTCAAAATTTGTGTCTGTCTTTTTTATTAGCTCGCCTAGAGTAAAGTAGGGGTTATCGGTCAATGTCAGGTTCAGCACCCAGTGACCCACTGGGTTAAAATCGTGGTAGTNCTGGCTATAGACAGCCTAGTGCTGCCCCTGTGTAGTGCGAGCTATTAGCATAATCCTCACCATGAAACATCTTAGAGAAGAGAGAAATAGAGTGTTCAAAGAAGACCAGCAAAACCAGAAGGGTTTATCTTGTAGTGCTCACTGTAAGTCTTAACTTTTTATG
>VYZV01008184.1:30848-58742 GCA_013401275.1 Pandion haliaetus | reverse complement strand
TAAAAGGTTAGTTTTTCAATGTTACAAGCATTTGTAAAATTTTGAGTAAAAGACAATCAGTCTGTTTGTGTAGTCCACTTTCATTTTGCACCCAAGGTTACCCCACGTACACAGAAATCACAGTGATGTAAAAATCTAGATTAAAGCCAAATTTGGATTCATACTAAGTGAACAGGGCAGTAGACCAATACACTTTTCAGACATTATTTGAGAGGAAGACAAAAGGCAGTGAGGATATGCAAGCAGCACAAATAAATTAGAGTACCTAGAAATACATATCCATATTGTAAGCCCAGAATTATCTTCCGTGGTTCCAGACTGAAAAATAGCTTCTCAACAGTGCAGTCACTGTTTTGGTGCACATTTTGTTTACTTTAGGTATAAATCAAAGTGAACTGAATATTTGACTCAAATATTTATTTCATGGATGGTATGAAAAATATTATAGCATGTACCCTATTTGAAAATGAAACTATAACTCAGCTCCTATATAATTTTCCAGTTCAAGTTTTGCAGATGCTGTAACTTGCAATATCAGCCATATGAAAGCTACTGTATTTGTGCCTAGACAGGATTTCTGATAAATAATCATGATCAGATGAAGAATTCGGATTTTTTTCTTATTGAAGCCTATTTTTTAAACTCCATGCAAAGAGATGATGTTTATTCTCAGCAGAGAAATACATCAGTAATAGAAATACACCACTTCATTTCTAGGAGGAAGGCAACTTCAGTGTTATTTATATAAAATATTTCAGAATGAACCCACAGAATAACATGTGATATAATATGATATATTCATATGACAGCGGTACCAACACAGCCACATTACTATTATTGTGAAAACCTATCAGTAATAATATAACTCTCTTGAAATATCTCACCAAAGCAAAAATACGTTTCAAACCTCATACTTCAGGAAATAACAAGTATTGGAGTAGTATACAGAAAAGAATCCATCTTCACTTTCTGGAGACAAAAGCTCTGCTTTTATAGCTTCAATTTTTTAGCTTTGGACTCATCACAAAACCACTTCACAGGGTTCTTGTTTGTATTAGGGGTTGTTTCTCTACTATTATTATTTATTTTGGGTACAAATATGGATTTTTCTTGCAAAGTAGTTGGTTCTTCTCAGCCATTTATCTTCATGACCAGGAATATGAGATAGCTACCACAAGGACAGTATGTCATCATGTCTTCTCAAGGTGAAGACAAATGTTAGCTGATTTTAATGATCATAATTTATATATAAATGTACATTGTTATTTTTCAGGACTGGAATTGTTCTAAGTACTTCGCTGTTTCTGCCCACAGCAATTATTTTCTTGTTCTGATTGAGAAAGAGAGAGAGGTTCCTCAAAGGCTGTTGTGACACAAAGAAATGGTCCCTGGCACAGACAGGAAGGAAGAGTAAGACGCTGCGCCCAAGGAGCCTGTGCAAATGCATCTCAGCTGTATCCTGTTCAAACTGCATTGCTTGAAAACCTTTGGGTATTGTGAAACTTTCCATTAAATTCTGTGGTTGCCCCAAGCTTAAATTTTAATCTAACTGCTGCAGATAGCTGTATCTTGTAGATGTTACTTTCAGAAAACATTAAACGTAAATCCTGAGAAACGCCATGAACTTCAGTGGCATTAATATAGCTTTTATACCAGTTCTGTTTAGATTGGACGCTGGCATCAGCATGAGCTGTTACCCTCCCAGTTACTCGACTGAGTTGAATTTTACTTGGAGTACACCATGTCAATTAAGCAGCAAGCTGCTTCTAAGCCAGTACAAGTCATTCTGTAATACACATATATTACAGTTCAGAAAAAATATACTGTACAAGTGTATACTGATGATTAGTTGCAGTACCAGGTTCTTTAAAACAAGCTACCTTTTTTTACTTAACAATTTTTACTACAATAAACCTGGTATAAATTAGTATTAATACCTTTACATCTTTTTAATGTAATATTAAACAATATTCCTGATTTATTAATCAGTGCACTTTGCCCTACAGGCTAGGATAGGATCAGCAGTTTTATTCTGCATAATTCTACCACGATAATATAAAAAACTCATTCTGAAGCAATTTTCTCAAAAATATTGTCTAGGAATAAAGACAATGGGGAAAAAGAAAACAGTGTGTTTATCCTGTATGACTGCTGCCTTAGTGTTAAGTTTTTCCTGTGGCAAATCAGAAATATTATTCTATTTCTCTTTGAAGACCTGCAACTCAGGATGTAATTTGTCAATGTGCAAAAGTGATGTAAAAAAATAAACCATGATTTGATAGAAACATTGTGATTAGAAGTACCTCCATTCTTCTATGCTGCTATCGCACATTCATGTGCCAGCCGCATCCAAAGCAAGCCATCTGCTTCAGACAAAGTCTCTGTTCCCAAGCCCAGGTTTCTGCTTTTTTCTGTTATCAGCTACCCCAGTAAGCCAAATTCTGCAAACCCTGGATCTGAACCCAGTATTATCATATTGTCAATGTGAAGCAAATAGCAAACAGTCATTTGAGGTTTAGAGCAACTTCGTGATTTAGAATAATGTGGCATATTCAGTGAAAGCATAAAATGTGAGAAAAAACACATAGAAATCACGCTTGTTTACAGTTGGACTCGATGATCTTAAGGGTCTTTTCCAACCTAAATGATTCAATGATTTTATGTTCACAAAGACTACATATACAATTCAGTAAAGTACTGACATTTCTCAGTACCCAGTAGATCACATCGAGAGGAGTAATACAAATATTTTGTAGCTTCCTTGGAGCTCTGTCATACGAATACTTGCACCATGTGGGCTTTGAGTGGAACGGCTAACTGTTGAGTCTGAAAAATTACACGGGAGTGTCATTTTCTGATGCAAGCATACAACTTCAGGGGTTTGCATTATTGGAAGGAGGATCCAAGTGACCCACACATACATAAGAAAAATACATTTTCCTTATGAAAACAGAGACAAGATCCAGTAACTGAGTAAGGATAACAATCATTTAGGTAGACACGACTGGTACTTACACTAGATACTAATAAGACAGATCGATCAAGTAGAAGAGAAAAGCTGTGAAAGCAGAATGGCCCCAGGGTTTAAAAAATGGCTTACAATTCTGCCTCTTCCCACTAGAAGGCTAAACACTGAGCACCTGCAAAGCAGGAGGGGGTAAGGCTGTGTAAGGCCAAGTCAATATTTCTGAAATTATGCAGCATTTTTAATCTGAAGTTGGAGGCTCCAAATTAGTGTATTTTTATAAATCTGGTGATATTATATAGCAATTGTGCCAGTTGTGGAATTGCCATCCATGCTGTTACTCACAATTGGACTAGACCTCGGCAGGCTGAGCTGTGCTGGCTCTGCTTCAAGCCCTACTCCAACCTCCAGCAATTCCTCCCAACTTGCAGGATTACTTAGGAGTCCATGATTAAAAAAACAAAAAAAGATTCTTTTAATCCTTTTCAGAATAATGGGTGAAACCTGTCCCCTTTCTTCTCAATGAGTTAGCTTCCAGCCAGGAGGATTTCACTCCTCCATCTATCCTCCTGTGATGGCATATAACTGCACTGTTTTAAGGAAAAAACCTTCTGTAATATTTTTAAATGCAGTAGAAAATCTTTCTAACAGCTGTGTAGATTCTGGCATCCCAGAGAAGTTGGTATGTAAATGTCACATACCAGCTCATCTAATTTAGAGAGCATTAGAGAATTGCTTTACCAAAATTGTCACTGTTTTGAGCTGAAGCACAAGACTACAAATATACGTAAGTATGTTTTTTGACAGAACTAAATATCTAGCTTTGCAATGCTTAACTGTTTTGCTATTTGGGTTGGTTTTTTTTTCTTTTCTTTGTTAGCTGGATGGCTGTCAGGAAAAAAAGGGGAAGAGAAAGGAAATGAAGTGCCTCCACTGAGGCCCAGGATCCACTGCTCAGTATTTTGGTTGGTTATGTGGGTATTTGTTCTGGCATATCCATGTTGTTGTGCTGGGCAGGGTATCAAAAATTATACAGCACACAGAACGTTTTCCCATCCATTGTTACAGAGCAAACCCTTAGGGCAACCTTAGGCTTGTAACACAGGAGTCCCTTGCTGGAGGCTGGAGGTGATAAATTTAAGCTAAAGAAATAGCACGTAGTCTCTGCCTCTCTTAAGGAACTTGCACAGCTTGGTATCAAAGAGAGTTTAATGAGCTTAGCAATATGTGAAAAGGATTAAGGATACAGTTGTTGATCCAGCAAATCACTTGATTATGTACTTAATTCAATAGGGCTACTCATGTGCTAAAAGTTAAGCATGTGCTTTGACGCTTTTACTGGGCAGTGGGCACCGGGAGATCGGCAGCGTTGTGGTGAGAACAGGCCATCCTGCAGCAGGGATGCCCCAGCTTTCCAAGACCCACACGCCTCAACCGGGCGTGCGGGGACACGGCAGCTGCCCTGCCTGCTGCTGCTTTCCCTGTCCTGACCAAGCTCCCAGCACAGGACCTGGGTGCACAGCTGAGATGCCTGAGTTGTGCAGAAAACAGGGAAATTGGGAAAGAGACTAGGCCGTCACACGTCTTCCTGCAGACAGGCTTTGAAGCAGGGCTGAGAGGTAAAAGTCATATTGAGCCCTGCAGAGCCCAAAGTGTCCCATTTGCCCCCCAGCACATCTAACTCCAGTCCTGGTCCAGTTGGGACAGACACTAATGCAGTCGTCTGCAACCACCCCTTGACTCTGCTAATATTTGTATTTGAAACTGGACAGGAAAGCATCAGGAAAGCATCAGCATGGATTTGGGCTCTTGTGCTTCACAGAGGAGGATGTTTGCCATTGGGGAGTAGAGAAAAACACTGAATGAACAACTGATAAATGCACAGACAAGTTCCTATGAATACCTGGAGCCATCCAGCCCTGGAGCCAGGGAACTACACAGAGAGCCTACAATCATCTGTTACATGTGGAAAGTCATATTTTCACAAGGAAAGGTTATTAGAAATCAAACAACAACAAAGCTGTCTGCTGCCAAACAGCAGACTGTTGCAATTAGGAAATGATGTTAGCAAAGCAACAAGGGGGACATCTAAGCTGTTACACAAAGTGCAGAGACACAAGTCATCTTTGAAGGATGTTGGAAGAGTGCCCTGGGGTAAAGCTTTAGATCTAGGGAGAGTGCCTTCAGAGAATATTATAACTTTTGTAAAATATTTATTTTTGTTATCATCCTGCTGCATAAACCTTTGATCGAAAATAGGCTTTCTTCCAGCAGCCCAAGAGGACACACATATATATGTATGTATTCTTGTGCGGACTATGTTTTTCACATATCTGAAAGCATTATAATTGAGGATTTGAGAGCGCTGTCTGTTACACATTACTCAGCTACACACTAAAAATAAATCAGGTATAAAAGAAGATAAAACCTCTTTGGATTAGATATTTTTGTCACTCCCTTCAATAACACACCTGGCTAGACTGCTCACCTTAGGTGCTAAATAGCAATAAAAGCTAAACTATGTGGCTTAAGAAAAGATGATCTTTTAAAACTGCCATTATTGCTGATTTATTCTTTTCCTACCTGATTTCAACATGTTATTTTAATTGCCAGTTTTATTAACAACTGGCATGAAAGTGCACATTCAGAGCCTCTGCAATGGAGCAGAAGGCTGGCAAGAGCCCTCATGCACATACTGTGGAATTACACCATTATGGTAAAAACAGTAATGATTATTTTAATAAATATGTTGAGCAAATTTCTTAATTGTTCAAAATCACTTAAGCCTCAGTGAACAGTTCATATTACATCTCAGCTGCAGTGATTAAAACTGATTTACCAACTCATCTGAAGCCAGTTGTTTTTGCAAAAAATCAGCTGGGTTTTCCTCCTGCTGCTGCTTGGCTTCCTTTTTGCACCCTATTAAATGGCACTATCCACAGATGACAGCAGAGTTTAATAAAGCCTGAAATAGCACAAGCTCATTAGCTAACAGACAGATTCTGCACCCTGTGCACTCTGAATACAGGGATGCAGAGATAGTTCGCAGAGGAACGCTATCCAGATTCACAGCTGTCATACAGAGCCCTGCTGCATTTGAATTTCTGCCAGTTCGTCCTCAAAGAAGTACAAGCTCTGGGATAATGACGTGGGTACTCTGCTACTCAGTGACACCTGATGTTCGTGTTCTTCCCGCATGGGGCCACGGAGAATGCTGTAGTTTTACGTTATCTTCCACCAGCTTATAAAACCTTCTGTTTTCCAGTAAGACATTTTCTACAAGCAAATCTCATGGCTCAGGCAGGCATGTGCAGGAATGATGCATGGACCAGTATTCTGTGAGGGCTCTGCCCTGGCTTAGTAGATCATAGCTGGAAGGTAAAGAACAGATTTGGCAAGAACCACCGCTGCCATTCAGATTTCCAGCTGCTTGGCTGGTTTCAGTTGCTCACCCTTTAAGGGTTACAGTCGTTTTACATGTGAGTTATACAACTTACATGGGCCCTGACATGATAACTAAATCATAGCAGGTAGGAGGATAGCAGTGATGCTGGACTTAAATTCTGGAAGAAGAAAAGCTAAAAAGTTGACTTAATTGAGGTTAGTTACATTAAAGCAGATTTGCAGTAAATCAGTGAGGTATCTTGGTACTGGGAATGAAGGAAAGAATCCCAGAGCTTCCCAGCTGCTACCCCATGATGCTAAGCAGTGGTACTAAAAAGACAAAAATACATGTTTCAGCTTTCCAAAGGCAACCCTGATGACAGATTAAGGCAGAAAAATAGCAGAGCAGTTTTCAGCTGGACTGAATCTGCTGAATTCTGCCTTTTTTGATAGAAGTAAGTGCTGAAATACCATAGGATGCTGCAAAATTCAAAGTAATACAATATTTTATCTCCCTTGTAGGACCTTTCTTTCTAAGGAATGCCTGCTGTCCTCTAACAAGAACACACAGCTTCAGTTCTAAGGTACACGATTTCTCAGTGTCCTGATTCCTCACCAAAACCAGATGACTAAGCAGAGGTCACAGCAATCCTTGCCATGTCATTTAGAGGCTGCATGCCTGTAACCCAAGTCATTAGGATGAAGGTAAAAATAATGGAGAAGCTCCAGCAGATGCCGATGTTTCCATGGCCCTAGAAAATCTCTGGCAGGGGGAAAACCACCACATCGGGTCTCATGTCAGTTTAATACTCCAGCCCCTAAATTTCAAAGCAGTTAATGGTTTAAGCAACAGCTGGGTTAAAGGACAAATGTCAACTTATAAAACAGTAT
Source organism: Pandion haliaetus (assembly GCA_013401275.1). Taxonomy (NCBI): domain Eukaryota; kingdom Metazoa; phylum Chordata; class Aves; order Accipitriformes; family Pandionidae; genus Pandion; species Pandion haliaetus. Next base: position 51,502 of record VYZV01008184.1, on the reverse strand, counting down.
GATGGCCGTCCTTTTTCAGGGCAATGAAACAGAGCCCAAGATAAAGTAGGTGTTAGGATAAATTAGGTGTTAGGGTAAATTCCTAAGATCAAACAGATAGATGAAAATTATATTTTACAGAAAATAGGCACTTGGACAGATGATTTCAAACTGGGATACATTAAAAACTATGTGCTTATTTGACAGACTGGAATATTTTTTAAAATAAGATAGGATATAAAGTAAGATAGAGTGGAGTACAGTCAGAAACCAAGATGATGGACGAAATACAAGAGGAAGAGATAACTGAAACTAGAAAGAAGAACAGCAGGAGTGAGTAAGTACAGTGAACATGTCTAGAACCTGACAGATTTTTTTGTACAAATACCCTTGACTCAAAAAATTTAGCATTCCTCAGGCCTAAAAGTCTCTATGCAAATAACAGGCTATGGAAGATTTGTCATTTCTACTAAATACTGAGCAAATTATTCTGTTCGGCTGCATAAGTAAAGGAAACTGGATATTTTGTCCAATGGGCAAATCCATGCTATTTTTAGCTGATTTTCTTTCCCTGGAAGAAGTATAAATCAGTAAAAGCAAATACAAAGCATTACATGGAATTCACTAGAATTATCTTGAAATAGAAAAGGATGCTATCATACCAGAAAAGTTTGAATTTATTAGACATCCTCTGAGTCATAGAGCTTTTAACACCAGTTAACAGCTTCATTGAATGATACATCAGAGGTACACACTGTTACTGCAAGAACAAAACCCAAGGTCATATGGAAGTGTGTCCTACAGCATCAACAGGTGGATGCCCTCGATTTGTATTTGGGGTCAAATCAGGAGATCCTTTTGCTAATCAGTCTGCATAAAGGCTGAGTGACCACGGATATCCATCTATCCTGAGCATAACTCCCTCTGAATGAAGTTCAAGCAGGCTGGTTAGGGCCTGATCCTGAGCAGCAGGCAGGGAGCAGGAACAGCAGCAGATGCAGATGATGGTGCAGATTATGGGCTGCGCTCACCTGCACCAGTCCCAGAGGAAGGAAAAGCACCAATAACTCTTTGAGCTTCTAAACTACCAAAAAAACCCAACAAGGCCATTGCAGCAGCCAAGCATTTCAGTGGGAAATGGGAAAAAACTGCCTTTTTACTAGGAAGAATGGATATGGACGAGCAGGTTACACCACAGCACCCTGACTACATCTCCTGGGCAGGTTTGGGGCTGCTCTCCCAGTTACCTCAGCATGGGGAAAGTTCTTGTCCTCAGTCAGTATAAAACCTCTCAATATAGTGAAATACAAAATGAACATAGAAAGTGAATCTTAGCTTAGTGGTACATGTGACAGTTCCCAGTTTTTTGAAGTTATTGATGACTACGTGTAAGTTAAGGAGATGTCAGAGGGACAGAAATGTTTATATCCCAGCAATTCCACAATTGAAAACGCATCAGTGTTATTTAAGGCAATAGGAATTTGCTATATAGCTAAAACAGACATTGAGAGTTAAAAAAAAAAAAAAGTACAAGAAGATGTGCAGATTTTATGAGTTTGCTGCTACACAGTGTGTATGTTTACACGAAATAATTAGCTGTAGTCTTGTTTATGTCAAATCCAATTTACATTAATAAACTTCACCCAGCAAAGACACTGATGCTGTAAGAAAATGCCCATAAATGTTAGCAGCCGTAAAGATGCCGAGTAAACACTGGAGCATTTAATTAATCAATTTCTGACATTACCAGGTAATTACAATTTCTGATTCATTTCTTGGCTGTTTTTGATGAATATAAATCAACCACAACACACAGAAGAGCTGCTGGTTGGAGACATTTGACTTATGTAGACATATGGCACTTGCATGTGACTCACACTGACTAAAGAAGACAAGGAGTTACCACAAAGATAGAAAAACATTCATGGGAACTATTGCAGAGTTGGGGAAATCTAATTCTAAGGTTATTACAGATGTTCGGGATTCACAAATAAAGATGCTTCATTCTCAGAATGTATCAGACTTGTTAACTCACTTGGAATAACCGCTATCATCCATCCTAACAACCAGTACCTCGGGACCTGAAGTTTTCTACCATTTTCTTTCCCTGCTTCATTATCACTTGTCCTCACATTTATTCTGGCAACCTCTGACAAGGAACAAGGTACACACACACACAAATCAAGTGTATCTTCATATGATTTTATTTCTACTTAAACTAAATAAACAAGCAGTAGATGCTCATTAGTTTAATCATTCTCTTATTAAAAGTCCATAGTAAAAATATAATATATATGCACACATATAAAATATATAAATATAAGGTAAAAATCCAACACAATGCTATAGGCATATCAATCTGATGATCCCAAAATGCATCCAAGCATCAAAAGCAAAATAAGGCGAGAAAAAGTTCTGAGGATTTCCAGCTTCCATCCCCTCCTCTAAGTACAAGGGTAACCCAGGGTTTAAGCAAAACCCAAATTATTGACCCTTTAGGGTTTGTATGGATGGAAAACAGAGAAACTGGAGATGAGTAGAGAGAGGGCGATGCACAGCATCAGAGGCTGAGACCTCCTTTCCAGATAGCTCTCACTCTCTTTCACCTGCCATCCCTTCTTGCCCATCTGCCACCATGCTCTGCTCTAGCCACAGGCTTTTTCAGAGAAGGGAACTTGTTATAGCACATTTTGAAAATTACTCTCTGTGTTGACAGCTCTGCTTGCAATGCCTCGCACATGCATATCTATAGTCAAGAAAAATTTATCTCAGTGTTAAAAATGTAGCAATTCTCAGGAAGTCTCAGAAGCTGCTTCCAGCCTTCTGCCTCTTCCTGGTAGGCTGAATTCAGTGGAACTACTCTGACTTGCATCCATCTATCTCATCTATGTGATACACTACTACATACACACAGATAAATGATGGAACATGCAAATAAATGTGCTCCTAAACATCCCCCCTTCATTGGTTTGCTTTTTCACTCTGTGTTTGTATAGAGCAAAACCAAATGAATCAGAGCCTAACACACAAATATACCTATGCATTTTTATAGTTTTATTATAAACAAAGCAGCAGCTGTGCTCTCAGGGAGTACTGTCAGCTCATGTCCTACCTGAAGCACATTTATTGTCAGCTGTCATTAACAGGGCTTGCAGCTGGTTCAGCTTAGGTTATTCATTGATTGTAGGACACAGCGGAGTCTAAGGCATGAATCAGTTGTAAACTGTTGCCCAAATCATACTCCTTCTTCAACCAAAATTCCCAGTAATTTCCATGAGATACTCAAGAAAATAAAAACATTCATAAATGCAACAGGATGGGCCCTGCTTGTAGTTATTTGTGCAAATGAAAAAAAAAAAACCAAACCTCTAAAACTTTCAATGTATTTTCTTGTAGGTAACAATTCAATGCTTGTGAGGAAGCTAACCTCCCCTGACAGTTCTGAAAAGCAGGTTTCCCATAAGGAGCTCTGATCCCAACTGCAGCACCTCTCTGACAGCCACCAACAGTTGCCGCTTATGAGCTCGCAGTCTCAGAGCAGGACAGACAAGCGCACTATGGAACCTGACTTTCTGGGGTCGGGGGATTAATCATAAGAAGTTTGGCATTTCCTAAGTGGGGTATAGGCTAGACAGCATCATGTGATACTGGTTGGAGATAAACTTTAAGTATATAAGGGATTTAGTGAAAGTGGATTTAGTGGAAGGAAAATGTTTCACTTTAATGGTAAGCTGTAAGCAGAAAGTTCAGTAAAGTCCCAGAAAGGGAATAAGTACTGGAACATTTGTGTCAGCAAACAGCATATAAGCGTGCATTTTTGTTGTGTAGGCGTGTTAAACACTTAAGCCAAAGCAGTGCCTTTAGTTATACCCACTAATTCTCAGTAAATTCTGGGTGGAACAGAAAGCACAAAAGCACTGAAAGAACAATTTCTTGCTGGGCTGCAACTCCAACCCTGCCATCCCTACTAATGCTATAAACACTTAACAGACATACATATCAGTCTGGGGTGGTAGTGGCGATTAGATGCATTGGCAAGATAGGAACATACATGGACTAAATGGGATGCAAAATGACACAACAGAGTGGTTGCAGTTCCCTGCAGGCATGGATTTTTACATGAGTGCAATGCTTCAGCTCTTCAGTTGGCCTCAGTGAGAGGCATGTTGCAAATGGCCATGCAGCAGCCTCTGTGTCCTTTTGAAAGCCAGAGAGAGCTGTGCACCAGCTGAGGAAGGCACGTATAAAAGGTTGCTTTGATGGAAAGCCGAGACTAGAGCCGTGCCCCCAGAGCGGCTGTAATGCATAGAGAAGGAACTTGGGGACAGCCTTTATTGAGCTGTAGTCAGAAGTGGAGCAGGAAGATGATGCACTTGGGTGAATATGGATGCAAATCATTGAGTTTAATGTGTAGGAGTAACTGAGCCTAACATAAAGGTTTTCATAAAGCAGAAATTGGTAGGTTTTCCTCCTCACTTATGTTCCAAACAAAGTAAAACTCCTCCTTCAACTCCTGCATATAACAACTGTATTAATAATCATTATTATCTTGTCCTCTTGTAAGTGGTCTAACACATTATTAATGTTTTGTCGTCTGAACGCTTGTAACTTCAGCATGCCATGTACAGTAGATGCTAAACAAACATAATGACACTACTCAATTTAATGAGAATCTATTTCCTTTTCATAAAAATTAAAGTGAACCTTTAATTTCATTCAGCATTTTAGAATTCACAGGTACCATGTGGTACCAGTGAAATCAAAGCTGTAATTTAGCTCCTGGTTAACGCTTATAACTTTTCTGCAGTTGAATATTACTACACTGAATTGCAGATCCATCTCAAATGTTATGTGCCTAGAGATATTAGTTAGAGTTATTGCAAAACATTCTGTTTATTCAAATAAGACTGAAACAAACACAAACTGTAGCATGAAAGCCTTGAAAATACTTGTTTAGATAAATATTCATTGGTGGCTGCTACGCAGGATATATAGTGACGGTTCAGCTTACATGATAGCTTTTTGTTTTATACACTACATTGCCAGTTAGCATTCAAAAATATAGCTTTAAAAATGCCCTTAATTTTATGTGTGAAATAGCAAGTGATATACTTAGCTGTCCATATCTCTTAAACATGAATCTTTTAATCCACAGGGAACTTAATGTGAATTAACAGTGAGAGCATAAGCATAAACCTTTATATTTCTGCTAATCTAATTTTCGTCACTAACTGTGGCTTACTGGAAAAGTTCTTTACAATATTTAACTGAATTACATTTTGAAGACATTTATCATCATCAGCTGGAAAATCTGTGGCAACAAGTGATGAGTATTGTTAGTGTAGATGAGTCTTGTTAGTGTACCTGCTGCTCTACTGCCGACTTTGTGATGTTTTGATATGGCATCTCTTGGGAAAGAGTCATGTACACAATTTCCCGCAGAAGCCTTGGTTCTCACTGCTCTGAGACACAGAGGACAAATTAAAATACCTATCAATTGCGTACCTAAAAGCATTTTTTTTCACACAAATGTGACGTCGCGTTTCCTGTGTGTAAGGGTGTTAGGGCTCAGCTTCAGCTGGAATCGTGCCAACCTTGATGGAATTAACTAAGGGCATGTCAGCCCAAAATGAAGACAGACGAGAGGTACACAAACCAAGAAGTTTTTCCTCTCTGCTGTTAATGTGTGTTTTTTAGAGTAATTAGACAAAACATTTTTTAAACACTGGTTTAAAAAAAGTGTCATTTGGCAATACTAATTATTTTACATAAACACTCTGATACATACTGACCTCTTGCTGTCATCTAGCATTTGTCAAGCATCTCATGTTTCTGAGTATTCAAAACTAGTGGCGATAATTTATATGCAACAGAAGCATTGAAATGCTGCCTCTGAACTGCGTAGGTGCACCATGCATGAATCACAGACAATTTATTGTATGATCCTTGCAAGGGCTGATGATTTAGACTAATTTCCATAAGCCTTAAGATGTTTGCATGCATGCTCTGGATCGGAAATATTGAGCTTACATTGAATCACAAGAGAAAAAAATACCAACTTTAAGAAACTTTAAAAGTTAAGAGAGATTCCAGCCCAGAAAGTGCTAAAGAATGAGGTATGTGTTCCCTTTCAAATCTTTATCATCTACACTAACATGCATTTCATACGTATTATTACGGAAAAGGTTGATTAGTCTTTAAGGCTCTGCCCTGTCTGAGAGCTTAGGCAGTGGCAGAGCCCCTAGCAGGCAGGATGTACAGCGGCGGTGGGGCAGGTTTCGCAGTGGTCCAGCTCCCACGGGAAGGCTGCAGAAATGGTAGGAACTTCTCAGATCTCACTCCTCACATAGAGAGAAGCCTACTACCTAAGTATGGCTTTAAGGTGTCACAGACATCAAGGTAGTCATAAAACTGAAGCATTGTAGCCACTCAGCCGTACTCGTGTAATCTTGCGTGTCTTTGCTGTGGAAAGTGCTGAGCATCTGCAAGTCTCATTGATACTGCAGAATTAAACTTATTCAGGGGAGGAAAAGCAATTTTCAGACTTCAGATAGAGTCCTTAATCATTCATTTAAAAAGCATTTCCACAGCCATCAACTTGACAGTATTTAAATGAAAAGACTCTGAAAATCTCTTGTTTTCCAACAGGAAATGTTTTCAGGAATTGGCATTTCACATGTATAGAGAAATTTACAGTAATCATATCCTGATGACAAGTCTAGGAGAGGATTTACATCTAATGGGAACAATCTAATTTATCTGCATACAGTAATACCCAGTGGCTATTGTGAACATTTCATTATCAAGGAAATTAAAGACAACACAAGAAAATTAATGTTTTAAGAGAAAGTTGTATGGTCCATTTAACTCTTCTTTTGACTGTCCACATAATGTAATAAGATAATTTGGTTCTTTTCGTATGCCTGAGTAATAGAAATAACACTTTTCATAAATCATCTACAAAAGCTTTAAGAACAAAAGCAAGTAAGTCTTTCAAAAGCCTTCCAAATTACTTCTATATAAATGCATATCATGTGTACTTCAGCAATCCCCCTCTGCAAAAAGAAAAAGCCCTTACACTGAATAATAACCTTACTCCTCTTCTCCTTTCTAACTGTTTCTGTTTGGAATCAAACATCCTCAATGCGCAACAGTACTATCCTCTGGTCTTACAGGACTCAATGGAAATTTTATCACAACTTCAAGTGTCACAAACTCACTCTTTGGATGTGGAGATGATGACACGCTATGAAAGCATGGCAAACACTCCTAGCAGGAAGATGCTTCAACACTTCATGGTTGGAGACTTGTAGGGAAGTGCTCAAAAGTTTTGCTGGTGAGCAGAGGTATTTCTCTTGTCTCACATCCCTTTCTTCCAAGCATCCTTTATAATTCTAAGTCTCATAAAACAAAATTGTTCAACCAAAAGTTTTTGCAGTAGCAGTGAAGGAATAGGGCCTTAAGAGGGAATGCCTCCTCCGTGCACCTGGGATGTGGCTAAACCAGCCTCCGTGCAGAAAAGGCCCTAGACCTGGCATCCCAGCGAGTTCTCCTGCTATAGTCTCTCCTGATGAGGATGCTCAGGGTAGGATTTCACCAACCCTGCAGTGCTCACTTAAACAAGCATATCTCAGAGCTCAGTATGGCCTGGGTCTATAAGTCCAGCCACTCTTGCCTGTGTCACTCCGGTTGTTGAAGGGAGAAGCACAAATCACAAAGGAAACAAAACAGCACAGGGTTAGATGGGGAATTTAAACATCTAAAGATGCAGATAGGTACCTAACGAGATTTTAATGAGAATGCAATCATTCTGCTCCCTTGGAGATTTCTGAAATTACTCTATACTTTTGGTAAATTTTCAAATCTGTCTCCCCGTTCTTTCCTATGTATCCAACTGCCTTGCTTTTATCTTTCTGAGAGGGGGAGGGCAAGGAAGCCCAGCATATAAATTCCTTTCCTTTGATACTTGCATTCATACCGCATAAGGTAAAAAAACCCTTCCTCTCTACATATCTGAAAGACACAGTAATTTATGTGGATAGCTGGATTCCCCCTTATATTACTTTGCATTCACGCATCGGATGCCTGGGGCCAGAAGGACTTGCTGAATATGAAAGTATCTGTCTAGCCACAAAATAAATATGGTGCAAGGGGAGGATTAGGACAAGGCAAATGAGTCTGCCATTTCAGACTGCAAAACTTTGCAGGCACTCCTGCAATGCCAAAAGAGCGAAGAATTTCACAGAGGTGATTGGACTGATCTCCATGCTGGGGGAAACTGAGTCACTGAACAAGTCCCATTCTCTGGGACATTCTGGCAAGACTGTTGCTGAAAGCAAGATGTCCTTCCGGTCCTTTGGTCTGATTAGATCCACCTCCTTAACCTGGCATCAGAAACATGGCAAGTATGTATGTGCATTATACATACTCAAATGCACATGTACAAAAAATAAGCTCATTCAAAAAGCCTGTATTTAGTTAGGAGGCAGTGACTTAATCTTATGGTCTTGAAAATTGGAGAGGCCCTTTCCAAAAGAAAGTTATGCAGTCAGCTCTAGCGACACCTCAGGAACAAGTAATTTTTTGCTGCTTTGAGACATAGTACTGCCTATGCTAATATGTATCAGCTGATAGACCTCAAGCCATATTGAATTGCTTTATCTTTTAAATTTTGATGAAAAAAGAACTTTAGATTATTTGTCTCCTAAAATGCTCCTGATTAGAGCTGCTTCTTTCAAATCTGATACTAAGTTATTAATCAAGGCAGAGTTTTCTGCTTTTCAGAAATCAGTAATTATTCATTTAGCTATGATTAGTGCTACATGGGGAACACCTTTGTTTTAAAAAAGGCAGCATTCAACTCTTAACAGATATAGTACATCATGAATGTAGCTTGGAGTTGGAGTAATGCGAAGACGTACTGTTCTCCTGGGAAATCTGAGGATTTCCTCTTCATCTAATTTTAATTTATAGCACTGATATGCTATAACTGCTTTATCTGAAAATGGTTACGCACACCGAAGATATGAGACACATACTAATATTCACCAAGAGGAAATTATTGAACATGACTGCAAACTTCAGAAGTATTTACTAACTTATAATGTATATGGGAACACTAATTAGTTCCACAATGATTACTTGCATGCCCTCAAAGCCTTGGGAAAGTCTCCAAACCATGCTGCTTTCCAATGGATAGCACTGCAATTCCAGGGACATAGGAGTACAATATTAGGCTAGATTTCACCATTTCTATCACCAATTTACATTATTATTTTCATCAGCATGTACTAGCTCCCAGAGAGACAGTGAGACGTGCAGCCCAGCTATACTGCTATATGAAGGCACCCTTCCTGCCTTGGCCATCCCAAGGTTGGAGGAAAACCTCAGTCTAACTGAGTTTGCAGATAGGACTGAGTTTTGAAATGAACTCCAGGTTCAGGGTCTACATGAATAATGACAGATAAAGGGATGCGGTATCAGATATTCAGTAAGGGAGGTAAAATATTATTGCTCTCATTTAAAATGATAGAACAGCATGTGTCTGCATTGCTAAATGTGCAGAGTGGTGTCAAAGCCCTTTCCATGCTCATCCTCTCTCTCTGGACCAGCCTGTGGAGCTGCTGTCTGTACTCATGCTGCCCAGGGCACACACACACATTCGTTCTGCTCAGTCGCGGTGTGCTACCCAGGGCAAAAGCAGCAAGGAAAAGGAACGATAAAGAGTTCATACCATTCTCTGAACTTGGAAAATTTCAGTTAATTATTAAATAGCATCATCTGGGGACTTGCAGCCCATGGACAATAAACTTAGACTTGTCAATTCATGTTTTAATTTTGTGCACTTAGAGGCTTGCTCATGCCTGGAAATGGCTTTTCCAAGACACGACTGGCGACATTTCCCACTTTCTTGTCTATTTTTCTCCTGTTGCTCCTGTTATGACTAAAAGCAACAGGATTATATTTTTCTCAGTGGGAAATGTGTCACCTGCTGTTGAAAGGAAAGCAATTATTGTGTCCTCGCTAAATCTTGGGCCTATTTGTGTAGAGCTTTAGAGCTTAAAAATAGAAACATCCTGCTCTGTGCCAGTGTAAGTGGTTAGGCACTTTAGAACCCCAGCTGGGATCCCCCTGGATATGACCTTCAGCGCCTGTTAAGCCTAGGGAAAGATGCCAAACCCGTAACTGTGTCTCATCAATGGAAAGTAAAAGTGAACGATGTGCTCTTAGTTCCTGCACAGGACGCCTCAAAACATTACGTTCTCCCTCTCCCCCTTACTCCAGGAGTCAGATTATACTTTTCAGCTTTACTCAAACAAGATTTATGTCTGCCCTGCATTTGTGCATTTGTTTTCACTCCTTTTGTGTGTTTTTATGTGACTGTAAACCTGTCTGACAAAGGGACAGGTATTTTATTTGCACACTGTCAGATGCTATTTCTCTGTGCAATCTCCTGTTATCAAACAGAAAAAGTCTTATAATCAAAATGGGAAATAAAGCAACTGGATATTTACATTTGCAGCTGGCCAAAAGCAATAAAAGAACCAAGCTCACAAATTGTGTGTATTTAATATACACATACATGAAAGGATGTATAGGTGCATGCTAAGAGACAGTAGCTTTTAAAATGCCACGTTGGTTTCTCATGAGTGTATTGCTATTTAGATTTTTTTCCCCACAGAAGTGAAGAAAATTCATATAAATACTTGAAAGAGAAACAGCACAAATATGACTAAATTTAAGAAAAAAATATTCTTATACTAATTATGAAAGGAAGTTTCTAACACCACTGATCACTGTCCTAGGACCCAGGGAAGTGGATCTAGAATCACTTCTAGGGAAAGGATCAGCTGCCTCAGCATCAGGCATCATTTCAGGTAATAAAAGAAAAGTGTTCTCAATTTTTACTACTGTATGATCCCAGCCAATAATAATAACAGTCATGAAGATCTATTTTCCCTATCATAAGTTAAACAGCTAATAGAGATCATCTACAAACACATTTAGGAGGTACTGTCTATGTAATTGTGGTATTTTGGAAGAAAAAATACCTTTATACATATTCTCATTTCTAACAAAACATGCAAATGCAAGCTGGAAAGCCAGTCTTTCATATGAAGCACTAAATGTAGTGACCAGATTTATAGAGAACTGTCTATTTATAGGCATTTTTAAAGCATCTGTCTTATGTTCATCTGTCTTATGTTAACTATGTTGGATGGACCACAAAGGTCTAGTATCCGTTTACTCAGACCATAATTATACTGATACTTTTGCCATCTTCTATATCCTAATAAAAACGGATATCTGAGATTTACTGAACCCAGTTCATCTACTCCATTGGTCCTGTCTCTGATAATGGCTAGGCCTAGCTATTTCAGACAAAGGTATACGAGCCCCAGGAAAATAATTTAGGTTAAAAGGGACATCTGAGTTATCTGGTGGAACCCCCACTACGTGAAGCAGGGTCAACTTCAAAGTTAGATCATGTTAAACTAGGTCATATCCAGCCAAGTTTTCAATGTCTCCAAGAGTCCACAGCCTCTCTGGGAAACCTGTTTCAGTGTGCAATCACCCTGATGGTAAAAATTTTCTCCTAATATCAAACCAGAATTTCTCTTCAAGCAGCTGTTGCCCATTGCTCATTCTTTCACTGTACACCTCCAAGAAGAGACTAGCTCCATCTTTCCTGTTACCCTTCCCTTAGGTAGATGTAGACAACAGTGAAATCTCTTCTCAGCCTTCTCTTCATACTCCTGAACAAACCAGCTCTCTCATCCCCTCCATCTGCTGTCCCAGGCCCATCTTGGTGGGCAGCTCTGGACCAGCTCCAGCATGTCCAGAACAGACCGCTAAGGAACCACTGTGCAAGATGGACTCCTCTGGCTTCCCATCAGCTAGGTAGCTCCTGCTCTGAAGCACACAGCTTCCTATTTATTCTTCAAAACACCTATTTTATGTTACATAGCTGTGGATATACTTAGAGATATATGAATGTCTAAATCCTAAATCTATATAGCTTCTGAAATCTGTGGCAAGTAATATAAGATGAATTATGTCTTAAAATCTGTGTGTTTACAATATATTTTCTATCACATTTCTATACATCTTGGATAGAGCCAGTTGACATCAAAACGCACACACACAAATTTTCAATGAATATACATTAGGGATATTTTACCCCTATGCAAGCTAGTGCTGAACAGAGAGATTCAGAGAATTGTATTCACATAATTAATAAATTAAACATCTTCCCCAGTTCAGATACAGTATGCAGGCTACTCCTTCAACAGCAACTGAGAACTAGTCACCTATTAACTTTGCTGCTGAAATGCTATTAGCTGTAGAGATAAAAACACTGTTTACTTGCTGATAGTGTTTGGCAGGATTCAGAAAGGACCTGTAGTGCTACAATCCTTCTCCAGTTCCAATGGCTGCAGGTGACATGTATTACCCACTACACAGTGTACAGCATGCATAGTATGCTGCAACTTAGCATTTAAGTACATAACATTGAAATATGCAAGGAAAACTGTATGAAGAATATTAGATTTGTGATGTTTGTTTAAAAAAATATCACAAATTCTATTTGCAGTGTTTTGTATTACTGATAGCCTTCCTCTGTTTTGTTTTACCATGAATGTAGATGGTGCTCCATATACACTCAACGTATACTTTCCCAAAGACACCAATTAAGTTGAGGTGAAGAAGGAACATTGTATAATACAGTATATACAATATTGCCCCGGCTTTCCACTTTCTGTACCACAAAACACTTTTCTAAGAGAATTATTTTATCACAAAATTAAATATTGTGCTTTAATACAGTGTATTACTAGGAAAGACAGAGGAAAATTGCCATGCTGAAGAGCAACTTTCTGTTCACCTAACATGGACGATGCTCATATGTTTTCCTATAGAATTTCTGGTCAGAAGCCCAGAAACAGATTGGTAAAAACCAGAGGGTACACATCACAGATCATGTTTTCCTTCACATGATCTGTTAGAAACAAGGGCTTTTAGCATTTGGCCAAATTCAAACACTCTGGCATATGCATAGGTAACTGTTCAAAATTGCAGCCCATGAACTAAAATGGTATTTAACAGCTTGACCTATAAAATCTTTCCTAAGCTGTGACTTTGAAAATAAATACAGCATATGGTCTTTGCTGAGACATACCAAAAGATTCAGTGTTAATATAAACACAACAAGGCTGGGTGCTTCCTTTCCAAATAATTTTGTATATGAGTTGCCAAAATCTATAGCATATGGATGTATTTTATTTTATTTTATTTTATTCATTTCATTTCTCTTCTGTTTCTCTTTTCTTAAAACACTCTGGAAGAACTGACTTTTAGTTCCAGTTTCATTACTATGCCTGCATTGTTTAGGGAATCACAGCCATCTCACTGTGCCCTGTGAAAGTTCATGAGGTTCTCTATGGCTCTTGAAATAGCACTTTGTATCCTCTACTTTCTAACTTCGTATGGCCTTCTAATGTTGAGTCACAACTAATATCACATCTACAACAGATTTGTACTGGAGACTACAGAAGAGAAACACTATATTTCTCTTCTTTTCTCAGCTATAGTTAAAAATGATACCAGACCACTAATCCTTTTTACATGGGCAGATGGCCGTTTGATGTATGTACTCATCTAAAAAACAAAATTCAGAAATTCATTTGGCTTCATTTCCATTCATTACGTATTATTGGTGTCGCTTTATTTAACATCAAAAGTGCAAGTAAGAGGACTGCCATTCTTTATGTTAATTGTTCAGTTGATTACTTATGAATAATAACACTTAGCATTTATATAGTTCTTTACATCTCTAAATTACTTTATATATCTTGGTTCACCAAAAACTCTTAGACTTCTTACCAGAACTTGCCTTCTAGGAATAATATCTAACTGAAAGGAAAAAAAAAAAACCAGTGTCACAGTGTTATTTGTTAAATATTTGGTGGTTTGAGGTACCAAAGCAACTGAGTGCATGAGCTTTGACGAGGTTTTACATTTCAGTGGCGGGTCATAAATTCTCTTCTGCATACATGGAAACAAGCAGGCTACAAAGGGGATGAGAAATGAGAGAAAGAGTAGGGAAGCATTATGCCACTGAAGATTAATTTATTGAATGCCTACTGTTACCTGACTGCCCAGTACAGGTCAAGTGTCAGAACAAACTTCACCTGCATGGTGGTCCTATCTAAGGCTAACTTCACCCACTTTTGAGGATGAAGACAAGTCATGGATAAATTGCATCTCTGTGGCTCTCCATACTCCATACTGCTTGTTAAGAACCTGCTGCTGGTGTTTGGCACATTTTTGTTAACAGATTCAGGGTAATAATCTTCCACATCAATGCCCCCCTGCCCCTCCAACTTACAGAGCTTCTTGCACCAGTTTTCTTTGTATACAGCTGCTAAATTACCTAACATAATGGCCATAAGTAATGAGACCGGGGACTCAAATTATAGATGTCAACAGAATGCCCTTGTAGTAAGAAGGGAAAAAAAATTAAGCAGAACACTAATGTAGCATAATTCAGTGGCCATGTAATTCAATGCAAGTGTTCCCTGCTGGATGCAGGCATGCGTCTGGCAGCCTGGGTGTGTGTTATGCCTGACACGGTGTCAGGAACTTTCTCTTTGCAGTATTTCAAGTAAATGAAAAAGTTCATATCACCTCAGTGTATTTTGTAGGGAGAGTTTATCCAAGATCCTGCAAAACCAACTTTCTGTCTAAAGCAACCTATTATCCTTTAGGCAGAGCAAAATAAATACAGGTTGTGTGTCTAAATGGAAGACAGTTTACATATAGATTTGTATAAGAATAGATTTTATTCAAAAAAATAGGACTATCCTGGCAGTGGTCACTATGTCACAGAGCACTGCATGGAAATATGTTCATGTCCTTTCTGTAGGGACTTAAACACAACTTCATGCCAAGAACAGATGCACAACAGACACAAAAAGGGGCCAATACCTTTTTCAGTTGCTGGCCCACCACAATTGCTAGGGCTGCCTTAGGTATATGTTGCTGGGTCTCTGTGTTGTGACACGTCAGGACCAGCTGTGCACCTACCAACTCACATTAAGTACTAGGTGACTCTGCAGCTGTTCTCTACCTCTGTGCTGCATAAGAAAACTGACTATTAAACTTTGTCTTCCATGGGACAGCTCACTTGAATGTTACTGATTGTTCAAGCATTTGCCAGGCTGAAAATTCAAGAAGTGTAAAAAAGAAATAATTTCTTGTTATTAGTTGTACAACCAGTGCTTTAACAATCATAAAAACAATTGCAGGCTTCAAAATGTGCTATTTAAGTGAGGCAATTAAAAGCAATGGTCCAGTGTCAATGATAGCTTCTAGGGGTTGAATGAAATAAATAAACCTATTAAAATAAGTGGATGCTTAACCCCAAATCATTACATGATGTTGGGTATTATTTAGAACATTTCTGCTAGTTTTTATGTGACAATTTCATTGTAGTCTAATTTTTGTCATTAACTCTCCAGAAGTCAAGAAGTCTCCAGCGATGTAAGGCAAAATGCAGCCTCATACCTGTAAGAGTAGTCAGCCCAGGCTGCAGTTACATTATTTTATACAACGTTTCAACCCAGTGAATCTAGTTAGACTTTGAATTAAATGCAGGTGCTACAATGTCATCATACAACACTTTTAACAGGGTGACAAGCACAGGTATAGTATGTTATTACTAACAGTTAAAAGCAAACTGGAGGAGCAAATACAAAGACAATTTCTTATCTAACCTTCTTCCATGTTTCTTGTTTGTTTGCTTAGGACCAGCTTGATAGGCAACATGTTGGAAACTGCTACAGCAAACGACCGGCCCCCCAGCAAACAGCAATATGTCTTTGGGGAACAGCTGTGATATCATTTATATTATTCAAATATATAATATAAACTAATGGCTAGTTTTGTTTTTTTTTTTTACTTGGGCAACAATTTTTCCAGTGTATCCAACTGCTTTCAGAAATCCTTACATTATAATAAGTAATCTTGTTATTTTATGATTCAGTTGAGTATGTGCAAATATATGAATTTGTGTACCTCAGTAAAAGAATTTGTTCATACAAACTTACAATTTTACAGCACTGCCCAAAACCGTGCAGGAAAAAAAGCTACCAACTGAATTTTGCATAAGCAGCAAAGTGATACTGAAGTTTTGAGGCTGGGAATGGCAGCTTTAAACATTTTTAATTAATCTGATTTTCTGTGTCCTCTGTATGCTATGAAAGTCAGAGCTCATAAAGGCATCTCCAGCCAGATACTTAAATTTTGGAATTATGGAATGGTCACTTCCTTGAGATTAAAACTCCATTTATTACATGGCAACGCTCATTTAAAGAGGAAGGAGTTTAGGGGACCACAGTAATTGGAAGTCTTGCAATTTTAGGGCCATTTTTAGTCTGTGCAGGCAGATTCTTGTCCTATGTTGGCAGAAAACTGCACAAACAGAAACACAAGTATGTGCAATGATGTGTAAGATCAGGACTCAATACAGTTTTCTAAAGGAGTACTTGATTTCCTAGAACTTTAAGTCTTTCAATTTTGGATATATTTCTGATCTTTGTTTTAAACAGGTTTTACTGCCACAATAGTTAGAGATGTAAGTCTTCTTGTGAGGTTCTAAAGGACATTAACCAAAAGCTGAGTACTGTGAATGTTTCATTTCATCCTGATGGCTGTTAATGTTAGGTTAAATAGTAACATGCAAGAAACCCCTATGTTTAAAACAAATAATAATGATTTAATTCACAAGAAATAATTCAAGTGTCTAATTTCTGTTTTGCTTGATGGAAAATTTGGTCATTGACTCCACTAACAGTAAAATGATTGAATCAGCAAGAACAGTAGCAATAGTCATGCAATCCATCCAGACCATAAACACTTCAAAAAATCTACTTTACCAAAAATGTTTTGATTAAATAAAAGTGCTTTCCTTTTTAAATAACTATGCAATCCATACTTATTATAGTTAAAGTGATTGTATTAGGTCCTTGACAACACAAGAAAGGATATAAATGAATTAACAGCCCATTTCAGTCATCTTGACATGATTAGTTTGTAGCATAAATTGTGCAACGTATCAATTGCATTATGACTTGCCGGAGAGTCTTACACATTGCAAAAACGACAGATATTTAGGCTCCTGTGCATTTTTTAGTTTCATTATAAAACTGGTCTCATGGGCTTTCGCTTAATAAAAACCAAATACATTGCTCTAGTTGTAAGTCATAAATAAGCCTGGGCTTGGGTCAGGGCTAGCAGAGGGATCCTGGACTCCAGAGGCAATAAAGAAATGCCTATGACATTTGACATCCTGCAATTTTTGTGCATGACTTCATGGGGATGGGTGGGTGGGTTGGTGTGATTGCAAACAGTTGAACAAATTTCACTGGGATCCCTGGGAGCTTCATAGGAGGTAATAAAATGCAGGCATTCAGAAAGAAACACTGAATTCAGATCATTAAGATCTCAGAAGGAACTTTAAATTACTCAAGAGAACCCCATTACAAGTGAGCGCATCCTTCAGAACTGACCTCTTCTGAAAGGCTTTTAACTTTGGGCTGCCCCCAGACTTCTATGTGGAATAACCTGACAGCTTTCCATCCTCCTGTACTCCCTAAGTATTATGTGCCAGATGATCTCTTCCTATTTCTTTGAACTGAAATGCATAAAAGATCATGATGAAGAGAGGACAGAGCTGGAGAAGTCTGGGTCCTCTGTTTTCAGTAGTACTGACTACAGGTCTTTCAGAAGAACAGGTAAGTTTTAGCACAGGAGTTAGGGAAATCCCTGAGTCCCTTTAACAGTCTTCAGTTCCTTGCGGGGCTTGTGATAACTAAAAGGTAGCACTGAACCCAGCTGAATTTTACCTTTTATCCAAGCATGTAAAAAATTTCTGTCCATTAAGTCACCAATATGTGGTGCGTTGCTCTCCTTCCACCAGAACAAGAACAGAGTGAACAGTAATACGTGTACTAGGGCTACAGCAACTGGATCCACCTGTGCTGTTGTCACCAAGGTGGGGAGGAACTGGGGCTGGCAAAGAGTAGGTGGCTCATTCCTGTAAGGTCCCCTCTCTATAAGCTCTGTTGCTGGCAACAGTGTGGGTAGGTTTAGACTTTAGGCGTGAGGTGGCAGCACTCCTGGGCACTGGTTCATGCAGCCCTTTCACTGAAGGCTCAAGATTTCAAGAAGTCCAAAAAGGCCTCAGGTTTCAGGGAAGAAATATGACCTTTCATAAAATAGGGGGGAAAAATGCAGAGACCAGTGTTTGCCTGAGGATTACCTCAATCGCCTGCTGTCAGTTCCAGAAGTAAAGTCTGTTATTACACCTCTGCTGCTGCCTTAAACAAGTTTCTACAGTGTAAATGAAACGATTCTTATTATCTGCTCACGATGGTGATAAGTTCGCACTTTACAGGAACAGCTCACTGCTCTCAATTACCTCATCATTGATTTTCTCTAGGCCATGCCTCTCCTGCCATACCGCAGACAGAAAGCCTCCTCCCGCGAGGTTAGTCCAGATGCAATGAATTTTTCTGCTGCTGCAATTCACTTTATCGTAGTGTAAATTTGTGGAGATGGAGCTAACAGAAAATCCCCTTACCTTCTCCTTGCCAGCTCTGCCATTTGCTTTCTGCAATCCACCCCGCAGCGTTCCCACCAAGGGCTTGATTTTTCATCAGGAGGGTAAAAACCCATTGCAGAGAACAGAGCAGAGAGAGGATGAGACAGTGCAAGCCCCTCCACTGACAGATCCGCCATATCATAAATGCACACCTGCTCAGTGAGAGGCGCTGAGCGTGCATTGTCCTGCATTTTATGATAGGTGTACAGGTGCCACTAGAAAATTAATAGTGAGCGAATCCACAGAGCTCACAGGATAAATGTGATTATATTTTTAAAAGCTGCTAAAATTCAAAAGCCTGAACCCTACATATATATAGATAGATAAAAAGTAAAACATTTCACTCCATGACACTTAGGCTCAGAATTTCTTTACCATTGATATGCCAAAATTAGAAACACATTTTCAGAGAAGGCCTAAGTCCCAAATAGATGCATAGCCTTCAGAAAGGCAGCTCTGTCCCTACAGCCTTCTCATTTTCCTTGGAGCAGCCGTCTGTTTGGCCCATTAGATTCTGACTATTAAAAATCCAATCACAAGGAAAATGGTATGATTCATATACAGTGGCTATACACTTTTTCTCCCTCGCACAGAGTGAAATGCACATGCTAACACCAATCCATCTGCCTTATGACACAGATATACAGCCATCAGTTCCTCTGTCTATCAGGCTCCAGCCAAACTCTGCTTCCCTCTGAGTTGAAGCGCAGTGATAATAAGAGCATGACAAATTGATCTTCTGCTGTGGCGAGTCCTTTGACACTGCTCTAAAAGCAGTTTGAATTTGTTGGAAACATGAGATTAAAGCAAATCTGAAGTTTAATGATCAGATTGAATTGCTTGCTGCATCTGCAATAACTGAGTGTTCCTGACTGGTAATGTGGGCCGTTGTTTTCTTCAGCTATGTCCACAAAATATTTAAAATAGACTATAAAGATTATAAACTCACATAATTAGTTACAGTTAATCAAGGTATGAAAGGTTTGCATTGTGCTGTCATCAGTAATTACCAGTTATTTCAGATTCACTCTTGCGACTGTTACTTGTCTGTGACTTATCTGTGTGTGGTAGGTCAATTTATCACAGGGTAATAACAGTGCCTCAGAATTGGCTCAGAGTCTACTCACTTTCTGGGCTTAAACATTATCTGTTGGCCTTTTTGTGCCTAAGAAAATAAAATAAATATTTAAATTTTTTTACGTGAAACATTTTTTCATAGGGCTCCATCAGCAACTTGCGTTGACATTAAAGGGAACTGCCTGCATAGGCTTGGGCCCATCCCACAGCAATATAGTAGTTTAAGCAAGTGCTTTGTTGACTAGGGGCTTTTGTGACTACTTATCTTTATTTTCCTTTTTCCTTTCATTATTTTAATATTATGTCAAAAAAGGCACACACATAAACTCAAGTAGCTATGACTGCCTCCCCCATGTTTTCTCACACACCCTTTGACTATTTACCCATTTATCACCCCCCATTACCAAGCTGTGTACTCCTTGGCACAGGGGCATTGCTTCTTGGGGAGTGAATAGCCCACAGTTTGGAAGCTCCAACGGAACTGAACTGAAGGGTTTTCCTGTGAAATTCTCAAAGATCATGCATAGTGAGTGGCAGCAGACTGTACTGAACTTTGGGAGACCTCCTTGCAAAAGCACATGGTTTGGGCCGTTGTTCTCATGCTCGCTAGAAACTAAAAGCAGAACAGAGGATGTGCTCAGCCTGCAAAGGGAGAGAGAGCTGTCTTCCAGTTCAGAAAGTGAGTGCACTGGGTGAACTACAGATATTCTGACCCTTCCTCCTGGAATATAAATTAGTTTATGACTATAAAATATGGGGATGGTGTTATGGAAACGGGCCAGAAGGTTTAAATCAGATCCCAGTGCAAAACACTGCTCTCCAGAGCAAATGTTGTAACTGTAGTATGGGAAAAATTAAACAGATTTGGATCTCATTTATGCCCATACAAATCCGGCTCTTTGTACTGATTCCCTCTGTACATAATTTGCAATCA
>VYZV01008184.1:2042-25155 GCA_013401275.1 Pandion haliaetus | reverse complement strand
AGCTCTTCTGGAAAACCCCATTTAACAAATGAGCTCTTCTGGAAAAAAGCATGAAATTTAATGGAAAATTGTATTTTCTGCAGGATTTTAGAACTGTATTGTGAATCTCTTTCCTGTAGAATACCCAGTGGCTTAAATAAACAAACCTATGAGAAGCACAGAGCCATCATTTACATTTGTAGCAATTGAGAAAAATGTCCATATGAACCTTGGAAGCCTGGTAGAAGAAGCCATTGTTTCCAGTATTCAGATCCTATTACTGTCATTTTATTGAAATAAAAAACCCTTGAGGAAAAGCTTCATATCTGGCCAAATGTTAAAGAAATATTCAAAGGGGAACCATCATGTATATAAGGAGAACGATCATGTATATACATATTTCCAGAAGATTTTTACATCTTAGCACCTTCATATAGGAAAACAGACCCATCTTGACCTACAATGAAGAAATGAGGTTATGAGATAAAATTCTCCTACACTTATTTCTAAGCAGCAGATACTATTTGTGCATTTCCAAGAAATAATTCCTGGTCACCCGATGGTTAAAAAAAATTAAGAGAGTAAGTTGTGAGCATAAAATCAGTCATGAACAAGAGGCATCTACACATCATTAGAAATAATGAAACCCAAGTTGTGGGTAGTTCTACAGTAGAAAATTCAGAAAAATGTGTACTTTGGTATCAACATCTGCTTGCAAAAAATATTTGTTGTAATTTTCAGGTACTGTCTGTGGCAAATCCACTTTTGCCCCAGCTCCAGAAATGACTTCTGTGGTCAGCAATTGTGAATTACTGGGAGTTAACGTACTGATCAGTGGGATGAAATCTTGATCCCTGCATAGGTCAATGTCTAAAGCTCACATTGGCCTCAGCAAGGTCATGATGTTGAACCCTATCCTCACCTTCCACCAACAGCACTTATTTGGCTCATCGTAATTCTCCCCATAAAATTCATTTAGTGAAGTAGTTTCCAGATTACGGTGAAAGGGGACAGTCTCACCCTCTGCTTTAGCTAGCTAAACAGAGATCCAGGCTCCTAAGTTTGTCCCGCATCTAGTTAGGACAGAAAGGCAGATACCTCTAGGCTAAAACCGAAATCTGCAGTTAGGTAATGTGAGGACCTTGCAGGATACCATTTGCTCTCTGGCTTTGTGAAGTGTTTACCCGCTGTCTATAAATAATTCTTTAAAATTGGTTGTTTACAGCTGCCACCCAGGCTGTCAGAACCTAGAGGTTTGACTTAGCAAGTGGGCTTTTTATTAAAGGTCTGCACTCAGGCGATGTTGAATCAGTCTGGGAAATGTTCCTGCACATCACCCTTAATCATCCTGGTATTAACGGTATATTTATAATTTCAGTTTTTCGCCTCATCTTTGAATAGGGGGATTCAGGGGGTTTGGGCCATCCTCTTGGCACATCTCACCAGGCAGCACGTTTGCAGGTTTGCACGTTTGCAGGAAATTCTTGCATATGGCACAAGATTCTTTTATTTACCTTTTCTTAAGTAAACTATGGTCTGAAAAAAAAAGACTTAATTTGAACTGCCAAAGATTTACAATAGCTACACTAGAAGGGTGCCAGAGACGAATGAAGGGGGCAACATGTTATCCTGTAAGGCACTGGGCTTCATGATATGACTCTGCAGAAATAAAATGACATTTAAAAGCTCCTGGTGATGTCTGTTTTAAGTCGCAGTGCAACTGACAGTGATGTTACCAGCTGACATCAATCACAGGCTTACACTTTAACAAAGACAGAATTCTCAGATATGTATTCTCTTAAAAGCACAGAACAGTGATATTGTTTGCTGCTCTTTTCTCCTCCTCAAGTGGTATACTCAGTTATACTCTGGAAATTCTTATCTTCCATTCTGTAAGTGTATTAGATCCCTTCTGTTTTGCTGTGCAGCAAATGTTAATTATTTATCTGTCATGAGAATGTATTTAAGAAAATGTAAGATATGAGAAATTGCTGATGAGCATCCCTTCTATGGCAAGGGCTGTATACTTACATCTACATTTACACTTCAAGCTAAACTAATAAAAATAAGTAAATAAAAGTAAGGTAGAACCTGGTTTATGTGCTCAGTACATTGAATGTAACAATGCGCAAACTCACCTAAAAAGCTATGCATCATGTTCAGTCCAATTACGCATGAGAGAGTAAACATTTTAGGTTGAAATGATTTTCAGCAAAGATAGTAAATACCACAAAGAAATATCTGAGAAATATTTCAATGAAACTTGTTTTTAAATGAGGTATTTCAACTTTCTGTCCTGTGAGACCAATGGAGAGAAAGCCTGACCATGAAAGCTGGTGCAAGAGAGTAGTGAGCAACAAGTGCCTTAAGAAGTTAACTCTGCAGCTGGATACTGCTCAACCCTTTGTATTTCTGGCTAGAGTTGGAAAATTAAAGTCTATCTATCTTCCAGTGTCCAGCATTTCCGATTAGCTACGTTTGCGGAGGTGTTCAGCCAGAAGAGAACAGTTTATATTGCACTTACGGCTCTATACTTATCTCAGTCTGAGCCAGGGTACAGCACTCTAGTATTGTTTCAAGTCTCTAAAAATCTACTCCAGATCACTTCTATTCAACACAAGTTCCCTAAAACTGAATATACCTTTCCAAAGAGTCACAACACTATTAACCTTGTTCAACTGCAAAGCAGATACTAGAGCTCTACATATCCTCTAAGGTATGAAATTTAATTCAAAAGGATTCAGACTCATCCCAGCTCTCCTCCTTCATTTCAGCAATATTTTTCTCACTCAGTTGCCTGCAAAAGCATAAGCTCATTACGCGCTGTCCAACACTCATCAGAAGATTATCATGTATTAATTTTCAAACCTAATATTGCATTCCTTCCTTGTGATAAAGTTTCTCAGAACAGAGAGCCAGAAATTACTTTAGAGTGGCAATTTGTAAAGAAGATTATTCTGGCAAAGTCGATCTGAAGAGTTTGTTTCTAATTATTTCCATAAATGAGCTTTACAGGAAATTCTAATAGGAAGTTCCAATAATCAAGCACTTTATGCCAAAATAAGCTTTAGTATTCTCCACCTTCAGATACTGCATTTATTCCATTAATATCTATAGACATTTGTGAATAACACTAGAGTCCTAAAGTAATGATGAGCATTTATTTTATTATCCAATTTATAAAGTACACACATCATGTGCTTGCGTTCGGATTCTGTGTAATTGTGCCTTATACCAAAAGGAGTTTTATCACATTAGGTGGACTGTGTTATGCATCTGTGATCAATTCTAAGCATTATTTCACAGCTCAGTGCTTTGAGCAAAATAAGGAGAAGCTAACAGCTTTGGCTATCATTTTGCATATGCATTGAAGTTGACCTGGAAAAGTGCACAGCCTTTAATAACATCTTGCAACTTTTAGGTTCCTCACGACAGAACAAAGAGTCATTCTGAGATGAATTGTCTTCCCTCAGTTTGAGCTTTGCAAACCTCAGAATTACAAGATCAAAGTGACAGCAAAGAAAACTTTGTGCATGTCACACAGGCACAGTCAGGACGCTGAATTGCACATGTACCCTATTTTCAAAATGTACAGGCATTCACTAACTCCACTTGGATCTGAATTATGCAAAGTTCTTTACACAGAAAACCAAAAATGAACATTTGAACACCACTGAACCCATCACATGCCTCATATGTGGGCACCAACATTGGTGTTTGAGACCATCCTTTGGTGTTCCTACCTTATATAGCTATATACTTACTAAATAGAAAAACCTCTGTGAACAGCCACCCTGCCAGTCTTTGACTAGCCCTTATCCCAAAGCAGAAGAGCACTAATACTGACATTTCTGAAGCAAGGTTCATGTTGAAATGCCAGCTGCAATGTGGCACTAAGCACCTGGTGATAGGCAGCGCTGTTATCCCGGAGCTGACAGCCCTGCTGATTCCTGTCTGGTGCTTCCCAGACGTGAGGATCTGAGGGGACTGACCTCATTGAGGACAGCACGTTAAATATTTTCTAACTAAACATGAGACTTTTTGCCAGTCAGGACCATAGTCATATTCTTAAATCAATGTCACTAGGAGAGCGAGTATTTCCACAGTTCAGTCTTTTGGGTTAATTAAGAAAAATTAATAGATTACATCTATTATTCGCTTGCAAGGCTTAATATTTTTGTTTTCAATGATGTAGCCCAGATAGCTTCAAACAAAGCAAACATGAAAGAACAAAAGAAAGAACTGCTGAGACTCATTAGTACCCCCTATTCGCACCCATTACATGCACATATGCCCACTGACAGGTAAGAATTGGAAATCATGGAAAACCACCCAACTGCAGCTCTTTCTGCCCTATTTCATACATCTTCCCTAAGCTGCAATCTACATGGTCCCGTCCACCAGCTTATCCAAGAAACTCAGGGCATCTAAAAGGAGAAATAATAAACCATCTACTTTATATTTCCCTTCTCATTCTACAGGAGGAACAGCCTAATTTACTGTGTGTCCATTTGTGTACTCAACTGAGCCAGTTGAGTAGGTTTTATGTGGGATAAAATTACTGATGCAAATCTAAAACTGAGGAAACAAATTTGACCTTTAATTCTGGGAAGAGTTGATATTCTCTTTATTTTACATGGCTTCTGGAAAATGCTGTATTTCCTACAGTCTCGAACTTCCCACAGTAAAAAGTAAATTCTCTGCTTTTTGGGATGCAGTTGTTTGGAAGATGTTAGTCATGAAAGGAGAAGCAATCTCAAAGGTAGCAGGAGCCAGTCTATAGATTGCTTTCAAAGACGAGGGGCTGAGACCTTGGACTGATCTGTCTACTCAAGAGAGTTAGCATAGGGAACGGAGAGCCAGGGTGATGGCCATAATGATATATGTTGCTACACGGACTGGCACTCCATTTGTAGATTTTTCAGGCTATTTGGCTTCATTCCTATATATAATGTTCTGTAATAATCAATATTACGAATGATAAATGTGTTCATTGTGTTGGCCACATGTATGTCCAATAGCTTTGGTTGCAACCTGTCGACTGGTTGCAGAAGAAGCTTAAAAATTATCTGCCAGAGAGAACTTTCCACAAGTGCACAAAGCAGCTCCACTCAGTGGAGTGCAATTAAAAGAAGAGGCCATCATGCTGTTGTAGAAAGCGTCGATTGTGCATTCATCAGTCCTCCAGCAGAGTCCCTTCATTCCTGCCAAGGCTCCCTCTGTGCCTTTCTGTCTGCTTGGATTGCTGCACAGGAATGTAAGTAAGTCAGCTAACAAACAACGAATTTAAGGGCTAACGAGTAGTGCTTTGTTGAACGCTCCTTTTGATATAGGTTCAACCATGGTCAAATTTGCTCACAAACAAAGCTGAAGGGCTAGTAAACACGTTGGAAAGAAGAAGAAAATTGTAGTGACCTATAATATCAGGACACATTGAAACTTGCAATAATCTCATGCTTTGTAGTGAATTAACAAAGAGAAAATTAGTGTGAAAGGGTACCTAGGAAATTTTGATAGATTACACGGAAGTCTGGTGATACTATTCTCATACTTCACACAAGTGTGATAACTGTGTTGTCATTGCCAGGAAGTGCTTTGTGGGATTTTAGGACAACCCCCACCCTCCAAAAAAACCTTATGGAAAAAGGAGCAAGAATTTCAGTAGGACACCTCAACTTCTGCTGTTTGTAGATTGACACCTGATCTTTGAGATGTTACTTTATTTTAATGCCATATGGCAACCATCACCACAACGGGTGCAATTCATAATCCAAGCATCTTTTAAAAAACTGGAAGGAGCTGAAATACAGAACCTTGCCCAGTGCTTCCTGAAGGTAGGCAAGAACTTTATAAGAATATGAGGAACTGAAAATCTTCATTTTCTGTAGTTCAGAGAAAAGTTTTGGGTTTTTTTATTGTGGAGTTCTCTTGTAATAAATTCAACCTTACACTGCTGAAAGGGTGTTAAATCTTGGTTTTCAGCAGGAATTCAAGAACCAGCCACTGACCACTTGTTTTATTTATTTAACCTCCATAGGAAGACATGTAGGGCTGAAGCCATCGCAGCTGTGCCTACAAAGGTACATCATTCATGAGCTTTCTGTATCTGACACTAGTACAAAGTGCATGGAGTATCCTGGATGTTAGAGATAGTGAGAAAAGAACTGAGCTGATTTTAAAATTATTTCTCTCAATTTCATCATGGAGACAGAGTAATCATTTTCTTTCCCTTTCGCATACTGAAAATCAGTTTTCATAAGAGTTTTTAGCAGCTAATCCACATTTTATTACTCTCTTCGCTAACTCTGAGGAAATATGTAGCTTATTTTAGTGAAAATTCACTGTAGATTATCGTAGCTTGAAAGTTATGTGATGAAACCCAAAACCAGACTCAGTGGTAGAGATTTTCCGCTTCATTTCAAATGAAAGAAGTGCCAAGCTCACAAATATTCCTACAAAGGCAGCCAAGCAAGTACAGGATAATACAGTATCTGAGCTTTGGTTGTCACAAATAACTAAAAGTCCCAGCCAAGCAAACTGTTGTTCACGTAAAAATCCAAACAGCAGTTGGAAAAAAGCTCACAAAACCTCTGTTACACTTCTGATTTGACTACCTGGTTTCCCAGACCATCCTTCAGGGTACAAACAGCTAAAGTAATGCACCTTCTCTGTCCTGCACTGAAATGAGCTGGACAGAATGCAAACACAGAATTTTGGAAAGAATTAAATGCATATTCAGTGTAACTGCATACTTTGTCACATTCATTCAGATTAAATAAGAAATATGTAAAGTAAGTAAAGCTACTGTGCTCCTTTGGAGATCACATCTTTTGTGCAGACTGCAACACACTTTGGGAGATACTCGTTGTAGCTTTTGCTTAAGACTGACCCCACTGACAATTCATCTGCAGAGCAGCATAGTCTAATTTATTTACTCTAGAAAATAATCTACCAGTAATACAGATTACAGCCATTTACATATGTTTGAAATATTGCTTAAAAAGTTAAAGAGATAATTTAGTGAGTCTCTCTATAGCATTTAATCAGTAGAGTATGTACGGATATAGACACTCTGCAGATAGTCTCCTGATACTCATACAATTTGAGGAGAGAGAATCCATTCATCATGAACTAGATTATTTTTTACATAAAACAGTCTAATTCTGTATCCTTTCATTACCCAGGTTAGAACAGATCAGTGAACTGATAAACATGGTTGGGGAATCCAGATGTGCCTTTCTTTACCAGGGCAAAGCCAGCCTGCTCTATGCCCTCAGATACAGAGTTAGGCCCCTTCTTGAATAAAGACAAGCCTAACAGATGTAGGGAAGCTACTGTCCATGTGTTAGGGCCTTTAGTAGTATTTAAAGGTGCAGACTTTTAAAGTTGGATTGATACATCCCTGGCTATAATTAAAAAAATATATAATGAATTAACATAGTAATAATGTAAATGCACATTCCAAAACAGTTTGTGGTACAAAAGAGTTCCTTCGTCATTACCTAACTATTTTAACAAATGAAGATTTTTATATTTAATCTGAATCCCGTGGTATGTATTATTCATTTTTACAGTCAGGTACTACTTGGTATTTAATTCCTTCATGGTATCACTGAAGCACTGTCAGTGTCAGTGATGCACTGAGGATCTATGGCCATTCAACCAAAGCAACACATTGTACTGGTGAGATGATTTAAACACATGACAGTAGGTACCAGGGTGTTGAAACCCTCTGGTCTAGCCAATCTGAAGCTGCAAGCTCTGCTGAAGTAAAGGCCAGAATCCCAGGCAGGAGACCCAGTCTCCAGGAGGCAGGTGGGACAATTCCTCATTAGGTAACTTCTAAGTTATCACTTGTCTTAATTTTGTTCTTCATAAAGAAAAACTGCAACTTATTTCAGGCTAAAAGAATATTCAAGTACTGCAAAGTACCTGAGAAGTGTAATACAAGCTATGAAGACAAATATGACAAGCACCAATTGTTTTTCTGTGTGGCCATGTCTTTCATTTCTGAGGATATGCTTACATCATGGCATGCTACAACAATTTTGTTAGCTAAGACTTAGGAGATGGCCATGTTGCATCTTATTTTGTATTTGCAAAGATAGCACACACAGATCCTTACAGCGAGGTCCTTGACCTCAGCTAAGGTAAAACCACTCCCTAACCTGCAAGAGGCTGGTGACTCCCAAACCAAGGAACAGCACCAAAACCAGAAATCGTTTTTAAGTGGTCATTTTAGTCTGGTGCCTTTTGTGAGCTTGATATCACTTAGAGTTTCATTTCACATGCTTTTAAAATGTAAGGGTTCTCTTGGTATTAAAAAAAAAGTTTCTCTAAATCATGCAGGGATGCAGACTTCCAGGACTGCTCCATATGCAGAGCTTCTCACTGGGGTGGGCAGGGAAGGAGGGTCGGACTCAGGGCTCCCATTCCACCCTCACCCTTCTCCCCATGGGAACTTGTGTCCGCTGACACATTGCACTTATCTGTGCACTCTCCATCTCTTTCCTCTTTCAATGCTCTTTATAAATACTGTCATTTCCTGGTAATTCGCCGTGCTATTTGTGCTGGTTTTACTATTTTGCTTACATTTAAAATTCCTCTTTTTCATAATTTCCTGGACATATTTACATTCACATCGAAGAGTAACCCCCCTGGGTGCAGAGCAGCATGCTGGGAAGCTCTGGAGGGCTTCCTGACTGGGGGGAGCAGCTCGTTGCCATTCTATTTTAAACTCGATGTTTGTTAGTTATCTCCAAGATAACATCAGACGCTGATTTGCATGGATCAAGGAGAAAAATCCAGTTCTCCTTCATTAAAAGTGTTTGCCCTATTCTGCCTGAAGCCAATATATAGTAGACATAAATTTCAGAGCTAATGAATGGTATCTCAAGGAGCCGTGCTTTAGTGGGGAGCATTACTAGAGTTCTGTCATGAAAGTAATTTCTGTCCTTGCTGAATCCTGGATAAACAGAGGTTTTAAATGCTGGAACGGTGTCAAGGGTTTTATAATGCTGCCACCATTTATTTACTCGTGCAGTGGAGTTTGAAAGAGTCTAAAAGAGCATATGCTTGTAAATTACTCTGCGGAGTGGGGGACCAGAAGTTATGTGGCTGTTTTGTGTAATTACAAGGGAACCAAGGAAACTATTAATAATATATGAGACCTATGTTATTAATACCCCATGTTATTTCTGGCGTTAAACAGGCAGTATCTCCAACTTCACATCTTCAGCTCCACAGATCCATTTGTGGCTTTAGCTCTGCTCACTGAAGATACCTCCGAGCAGATCACACAGATTCATGCACAGCACAGAAAGAGTAACCACTGCATCTGTCTGCCAGAATGAATTCTGATTTTAAAACATGGTTTGTCTCATTTAATTCCAAGTTGGGAGCATGAAAAGCAACCAAAACCTGATAACTGGAGTGTAAAAAAAGCATAGATTAATGCCAGGCAAGAACAGAAAAAACCTAGCGATGCTTGCCAGATCTTCTATTCCTGGTTTGTCTTTCTACAGCCTATAACCAACTACGTAAGATGTCTAAAACACCAAGCTTTGGCAAATAAAAGACTTTCCACTTATAATTTTCCCACTCTCCCTTCTCCTTGTAGTTATATATCCTGTAAAAGGAAGATTTATTGAGGCATGTTCCGATAAATGCTGTGCATTAGCTATAGCTATATATATCCTTAACATGTCAATCCTTGAAGTTCTGTACTTCACACAAATTTTTATTACAGGAGCTCAACTCCACAATTCTTACACTAATTGTTTCATGAAGCATTTGCAAGGGTTAAAACTTACAGGTAAACCCACAAACTATTGATCTCTGTGGGAGCTGCAGTCAGACAATAGACAGAAATTTGCTATGCAACATGGTCCTCTTGGCAGGACCCTAGCTAAAGGATGCTCTGCTACAAAAGATGAGCCAGAGTCTTTGCGTTAGATAACCATTGAATTAAAAAAACCCCTAAAGCAGAACTAGAATGTACCTATCTATTACATACTGGCAGTGATTAGTAAATATTTTGTCAAACATGTTTGATTGATTATTATTGTAGGGGGAATAGCTGTCCAGAGACAGCTCTGGACTCTTGATTGTAAGTGTCTGGATGGTGCTTGCCTGTAGCCTCCAAATCAGGCACCCAACACACAGTGAGTAGAGCAATGCACCTCTGTACTTGGCATGCTGGCTACCATGCAGCCCCATTTGAGGCACCTCCCCTCCGTATTCTGTAAAGGCTCCAAATGCACCAGAAAGGCAGCATGCCACACCTCGTGCCAGGCTCTGGGCTCCATAGCCATGGAGGTCAGACATTGCAACACCCTAGACTTTCATGGGCCCAAGTCTTAAATGCCCGCAGCATTTAACAGAGGAGCGTTCACTCAACCCAACAGAGTTTCCTTCTTCCCTCACGAAGTTCAGTGTGAGCTGATCCTTGTTGCAGTCTTGGCTCAGACAGCAACAGGAGCTGAACAAGGTATTTCCCTACCTAAGACGTCAGCCTTTCTTGAGTGTCGGGTTTTGAGCCCTGTTGCTCACACTTAGGAACCGACAGAGCATCTGTACATCACCCCTGGGCTGGTCACAGAAAGGTGACACAAAGTGCCAAGAGCCAGCTGAAAGGTACAGCTCTAGCTCAGCCTTTGATTTATCCTGGCCCAGCAGAAGCACTGGGGAGCACTGCACAGTGCAGCAACATACTTCTTAACTTTTGTCACAGGCTGGCGAGTTCAGAGAACCTAGTGGAAAAAAAGCAGCTACCTGATAGATTTTCCTCAGCCTTATACAATTCCAATTAAGATTTTCAATGAAGTTATTAAAAGTAGGGGTTAAGCTGAAGTCCTTGTCACCAAACATGGCAGAGTATTAAAACATTACACAATGAAGCATAAACAACAATGTGCTTCATTTGTCCATTTACTTTACAGTCAACTGAGAGAGTATTTAGGTCACTACATTTAAAATGCCATTGCATTAACTCATCTCTCAAACAACACAATATCCAGATGTTAGCAGATTTGCTACGTTTCCTAATGCCTCCCTGGAAAAATAAAGAAGTTCTGATTACTGTGACAAAATATTTCACAGAAAAGTTGTTCATAGATGTTTTGGTGGCTTCTAAATAAATGCCATATGTCAAGCCACAGTTGAACTCTGTGCAATGTAGAGAATTGATGTAAATTGACACAAGTTAAGGAAGAGGTGGACTGACGCTGGGAGTGCAGCTGTCTGTGTTGATGACTGATAGTGAGGATAGTGATGAGGGGCAGGGGTTTGGCTGATGTCAGAAATGTGATTTCAGGATGTCGAATTTGAAAAATGATCCCACAGGGAACACAGCCAAGACCTGGAATAAGAGAGGAAAGATTACAGAAGAGCACAAGAGATAAAAGATAACAAACACCAAACATGAAAGAAAGAGAGGTGCCTGCACTCAGCCTCTCCAGCACGAGCTAGAAGTGCAGTGCAGGGAGCTACACCCAGGAATGCAATAGCATTGACAACACTCTGCAATTTAGACTGCAAGGGAAAAAAAACCACATAAAAATAATAAAGGTCTTAAAAACATTTTATAAACCAGAGACAAATCCAGGATTTAGATTTATGTCAAGATGGAGTATAAAATAATTCAGAAGGGATTTCCCTGTCTCTATTACGCTTGTCTACTTTTAAGTATCGCTCCATCAAACATGCCAGCAAAAACTCTTACTCCTAGTTCAAAAATGTTTTAAATTGGGGGATTTCTTTGCCCAGATAAGGTCCCTACCTGACTGGTTTCCTTAGGACTTCTAAGCTCCTGCAGAACAGACTTGTATCTCACACTACTGCAGTTTACAACACACACAAGTGAAAACCACCGCTACTGGTAAATGGAGTGAGAAAATTAATAATATCAGTACCAACTTCCATGAATATACATGTATAAGCATGTATACATGCTTTTTGTACAAGCAAAAGTTCAGTTTTGAGAAAAAAGATGTAACATGAATAAATGCAGATAAAGCTGAGCATACACAGGGCATGGAGCACCCCTGCCACAGGCCCCTGCTGTGTCATACGGTCCAGTCCACCAGTAGTCCAGCAAAGCCCTTAAGTTAATGTTTGCTAGCTACCAAAACATCTTTAAAATTATGTCCACAACCATCAGTAGCAGTTACAGGGAATATCCACCTTTTAGCAGTTGCATTCACTGGGTGTCTTTTTTGTCCTGTTTTTCCTTTACTTCCTTCAATCAGTGCTTTCTGTATGTGCCTTATTAGGTACTGGCATTGACTAGAAAATATTTTGCCAAACAGATGTTTGTTTGATTAACATTATGGGGGAACTAGATAGATTTCTGTGCCTGTGACTGTATACTGTAAATAACTTCTCTGCTTTTGAATACCTACGAATTAAATATAGATGTGCAGTAATAAGTCGATAAGGCTAGAAATTACTGCAGTGACTCACCTGACAATCAGCACGTTCAAATGTAATATGGAGAAAAACAAACCCTTTGAGCGAACCAGACCTTACTGCAGAATATCTGAGGGCTTTAGC
This sequence comes from Pandion haliaetus, assembly GCA_013401275.1. Lineage (NCBI taxonomy): Eukaryota > Metazoa > Chordata > Aves > Accipitriformes > Pandionidae > Pandion > Pandion haliaetus. The sequence continues at coordinate 12,624 of VYZV01008184.1, read as the reverse complement.
TGGCCTGTCATTGTATGTGCAATCCAAGCTTTTCTTTTCCCATATGTCTGGCAGTCTGCAGATAGACCATATGGAATCACAGCAAACTGTGGTAACGGAGGGATCATCACTATCTAGGATGATACGCTGAAGGGTCAGACAGGCTTTGCCTGCTATCTGTGACAACAGTTTTACCTGTTAGGTGCTACTTGATTGTTTTCCTAAAACAGACAGTAATTCACAAAGCCACTCTTTACTCTCATATAGAATATAGAGTCCTTAGTACAAGTTAAAGTTTGTTTACAAATAAATAAATAAAATCTTCCATCCTTTTTATTTTTGGAAGCAAATTTCTTTTACTATACACTGCTGACACACTGCATTTCTGTTCTTGCTTCTAAAAACACATAGCTATTTCCAGAGTTTAATTGCCTGTTAAGCTTTGAAGATATTCAACATATTCCATATAATAAATCTTTTAAAATATCATTCTATGTCATATTTTGGAGCCTGAAGAGTGGATTACATAGGAGAAATGAACACAGTAGATGGAGAAGTTTGAAAAGGATTCAAGTCACATTTCAAAACTAAAATCCCTAAATCGGATTTTAAAGCCCCAGTCTCAGGGAGGAGTTGCCATGCAATTTTATTTCTGTCCTAGGCAGGGCCAAGGATCAGAACACAATCCAAAGAAAATACAAGTTGCAAAGATTCTTTCCTCAAAATTCAGCCTGAGTTGAAAGTATATCTTACGTAGAGATATTACGATTAGGGAGAACTACACAGCACTGGAATATCAAGAAAGTGCGGCAACTGGATCAGTGTTATATTACTGCTACAGAACCAGAGACATCCCTGTTTATTTATGGGAAGGTGGCTGGTTCTGCATGAGGATAACACACTGCATTAATGGACAAATCCATGTTTCTTTCCAGGGCAAAATTCCTTTCGATGTTGAAGGGAACTTTACCAGAAACACAAAATGTAACTAAAGAAAACTGTTTTCTGTAGTATTTGCAGGGACAGCCTGATGAAACCCCTTGTGTCTTACCCAAATGTGATTACGTTATATTGCCTGCTTATGTTGAGTGGTTATTAATCAGTTTGTGAACTTGGCTTAGAAATCCATTCTTACAACATCTTTGCTGTTCTACTTGGCTTTGTTTAAATTGATAAAAAATACAATGAAAAATATTACCAAAACAGATGTTGTATTCTTTTGCAAACTAGCATGAAAACTCAAAACTACCTTGCTTCATATAGGAAATTTTGCATGGAATTTTATTTTCACCCATTTCATCACAAATTAAAATCTTGTTCCTCTCAAGCTTCTGTTTTCATAGTTAAACAAAAACAGACACCAAAAGGAGCATCTTCAAATTTTTAAAATCCCAATTCTCCTGCCAAACATTTGGTTTAGCTCAATCACAGAGAATAGCTCCAGGGTTTTCACTGTATAAACTGGAGTATGGTATTAAGTGACAACTGACTAAAAAGAGAATATGTTAAGTCTGATCATTCAAAGTTAAGTTTCCTCCAAACTACAATACTTTCTTACAAGTTTCTGAGATGCAGATTAGAGGTATTTCTGGATTTGTTCAAAATGTTTCATATGCCTCCATAAGCAAACATTTTCTCTGACTACAGTGAAACAAACAGGAGAATCAAATCAACTTCATTATATTTATTTTATTTTGTAACCTCTGGGCCAGATACAATAAAAGCTCTCTCTGATTTTAGTCTGTGTGACAGAACATTAAAAAGAACTGGTATTTATTTAATTCAGCACTCACTACTTTTTGAGCAACAAATGATAACTTCCTGCTGACTCTTGTTTACTATGACTTATTCATGGGAATTGTGCTTTATATAGCTGAAGCCCATAGGATGTCAAAATCTGGAGCTTGGAATGCACACAGATCTTATTAATTAACAAGGCCTGGGAAAATAAATGGGATAGAGAAAATATATTTGGGCTCTGCATTCAGCATGAGAACAGAGTCAGCATTCAGATTCAAAGCCAAATCAGAGCTAACATTCAAGCATGCATGGAATGAGGTCCCTAGCAGTGGTTATTGTAAGATTCCTACTGTAACTGACAGAAATCTCCTGATATTTCCTTCATTTCTATTCAACTCAGAGCAACTTTCCTGATTTCTTTGTCTCTTTATTAACCTGGTTTTAGACCCAGGGATTGATATCCCAGTCCTGAAAATTTGAACCATTCACCTAAGCTGATCAGGCTCCCTTTGGGAAGAATGTTACTGAGAAGAGGTGCTATTGCAAGTTGTCTGTGCATCACTAAGTGCTGTGCTTCTTTTGGAGCTAGGCACAAAGCAAGGAGCTTGTCTTGTGATAAGTAGCTCTCTGTTACTTGAGCCCCTTTTTTCATGCAAGAGATAAAACTGAGCACACTCTGTCCACTTGCAACAAGCAAAAATGAGAAAGCCTTGAATCTTGCCCCAACTTAATCTTAAACTACATTTTGCCCACCTGCATATGTACTTCCTCCGGGTTAATGCTTATTGTAACACTCTTGCAAGAATTGCAAAACAAATTAATAGAGGGTATCCCATACTCATGATATGGCTGGGCTTTGTTTGCAAAAGAAATGATTCTTCCTTCAGTAAAAGCCAAAAGAAAATGTAACTGCTCATTGTACTGACTGTCCTCCATGGCCTTCATGACTATTCCCTGGAGAACGGGCTAATAACCTCTGGCCTTTTTAACCACATTTCCAAAGTATTTGCACAGCTTTGATGCATGGGAACATATGTGGGTGCTCTGTGCATCACTCCCAACAGACAGTCTTCTATGTCCACACTTCTCCCACTAATTTACCTTTCTGCGTTTTAGCTTGTAATCTGGCAAAGAACATGCCCGAGAACATGCATTTCTGCTTCAACCTCCATCTACAGATTTTCTTTCTTAGTTTTGCCCATACCCAAAATTTGAGGGATATTTCTTTTCTTTGCTCCTCTATGTGAAGTTTTTGTTTATAGAAAATCACTGTCCTTTCGAAAACTTGAGGGCACGTGAAAGCGGTGTCTCTATATTAAGAATCCCCGGTGGGATATCCATAGTTACTTTCCCTTCTGCATCAGCACCAGGAAAGCAGGACTATGAGGTCACCAACAGCAGCATAGAACAGATACAACCCACAGTCAGGCTCTTGCCCAAGAGGGTCAAATTCAACCCAGGTGGTTGCAACAAACACTGAATGCAAAAGTTATATGAAGATTTGCATCATATCTTGGAGTATTTTCCTTAAATCATATGTCTGCCCTTCCCCATACCCATATATATTGTTGCATCTATTGGTTTTAGTATTCTTTTATATTCTTAATCATTCTTTGAAGTAGGTTGTTTGGATTGTATCACTAAATTGTTTGTAGAAAAGATGCCATTCCATTATCTGCTTATATATAATAATGTCAGTTCCTTATATTGCGTTGGATTCCTAGCCCCATTTTTCCTTTCTGAAAAACTATATTCAGTTTGGAAGCCTTTCCATGTGCAGAATTCCCTCCTGGATTAACAAGCCTGATGTCACCACTGTGCAATTCTGGGTTGAGCTGCAGTAACTCCCCTGATCTCAATAAAATTGGAACAGCACAAAACTCCAATAAGGCAACAGTGAGTCACACCCAGGCAGCTCTACATGTGGAAGGGTTCTGGATGTGTCCAAAGAGTAATCAACGAATGCTTTTCATTTTTTACCAAATGCTGGCTGCATTACACTGCAAAACACAGATTCAACATGCCAAGGTACACTTAAAAAGCTTACACAAAACAAAAAGACAAAGCTGATTTTGATGTTAGTGATCTATACGCATCAGTGACCTGAAGCTATTTGAGATACCAAAGGATATCATGTTATAAGGCAGCAAAATTAATTAAATTTTCCTAATGAGATGAAGTCACGATATATTAATCCTTAATCAAATAGCATCACACACAGCTTTCTTCTCAGTTTGGTACCTTGGCTATATGTCTACCATGGGACAGGCTCCAAGTTTTTTATCAAGAACATGCTTGTGATTTCAGCCTAAGAACAAAACAGGAATTCAGTGTTGCGCCTAGTGTTTGCAGAACTAGGCGATGTCGATTGTACATCAGTTTGCATATATATGTTAGACTTTCCTCTTTCCATAACCCTCTTCTTTTCCTGTAACAACTCATACTGAGGGACCGCTAACAAAAACAGTGCAGGGAATCTCCCAGCTTTAGAAGCAACAAACATAAAATTTAATGTGCCCAGCATCTTTCTATTTAAAGCACTGGTAAATGAGCCAACAAACTACTGTCCATGAGCATTACATCACATGTTGCCACATTTCTCTGAGGCTATATAAAGCTATAATATGTTCACTAATGAACTGCATGGTATGTTCAGGCCATACAGCCCACTGGAATTGTACAGTACAATGCTCTAGTTATGGGGGTACATAACAATTAGTATCTGACATCTGTATCATCACATGTTTATGAAACGTCTCCCAAGGAGACTACATGTTAAAATAAACAGTGAATATTTTATAGCTTGCTGTCTTGTGTGCTTGTTACAGTTTAGTTTATATATTATTTGTTTATAAAATCATTTGTGGTAATAACCCAAAATGCCAACATATTTTTTATTTTCCTCTGTGCCCTAATTTCACTGCTGCTGTGGGAATAGAGAGTAGGTGATTGGCTCCTGTTATTTTGTTTCAAAAGTTCCAGCTGCTGACTAATTACCCTGTTGGAAAAGCAAAAATGGCTGTTTCCCATATCTACACTGCATTTTCTTATTTCTAAATATGAAACTACAGGAATCCAAGGCAGTTAATATGTCACGTTTTATTTACATAGCTCTTCAGTTATCATGTGGAGCAGCATCTCTGCCCAACCTTTTGGATTATAAAAGGATTTTGTTGAAAGATAAAATGCTAGGGAATGGGTTAAAGTATGTAAATAAATTTAAACAAACACATAAACAAAAAGCAGAACACTTGGACTATCTCTGTGCATTATGGTAAATGAAGCTGTAATCTCCCAATACCCCTGACAATGAGGTCCCTCCATTAGCTAACAGCCGGTTTTAAACACAGTCTTATAATAATTCTACCAACTAAATAAACATTTTAAAATGAACACACACACACATACATGTGCATAATCATCCCGATTTACAAGGCAGAAAATGCACCACATTATGTTTCCCTGCCTATTTTTTATTCATTAAATTTTGAACTGTATAAGCCTGCATGCAACTGGGAAACCCATGATAACAATACTCCCTTGAAGTTAAACCATCTTTGAGTTATCCACCCAGTTTCTTCACAAGATGCTGCACCTACAGGAGCTGCCTTTCTGGGAGAGCAGACTTACCTTTAACAACTGAAGAAATGATAAGCCACGCAGGTCATTATACTGGGCTGGATCATTTGGGTTCCTGCAGCCATTCATTCTGGGTATGAAAATCCTGGATGTGTTCAATCAGAAAAGCAAGAAAATGCTTTTCTCTTCAGCCCAGGCACTGCTGCTCTTCCGCTTCTTGTCAATATTTAACTATTTTGTCAAGCTGGATTATATTGCCTGTCCTAAATCCTACTCCTTTAATTCCAACTAAGTGGGTGTGCTTCCAACGCAGGCTCTTAGTCAAATATTGATAGCTTATCAAAGTCATTTGTTTGACCTGAAAGGTTTCTTCCTGAGTGCATTATCATATATAGGTGATACGGTTGCCAAACCAGTGCACCAGAGAAACCAACATGGTAAACAAACAGCCATGATTTCTGTGTTCCATAGCAACACACACAGAAAACAAGGACTTTGTTGGATTTCAGCATTTCTTGATGATTATTTGCCACAGAATGAAGACTATATAAAAACATCATTCACAGCAATAGAAGGAATTCCAATATACACGTACTTTTCAACAGACTAGCGTAAAATAACATGTTTTTTCAGACTTTTTTTTTTAAAGGAGGCTGAAGGAAGTGCTTCCACAGTGCTGATCCCACCCACCAAAGCACTCAGAGGTGGCCTGCAGCCACTCTCTCCCTGCAACTACCCCACCATGACGAGAGAGCTATTTCTGCTGATTGCAAACAAGCCATTTCTGTTTGAGTCACTGAAGATGCAACTACACACTACTATGAACAGGCTCGTATGCATTCATTTTTTGTTCCACTTATGTACATTTACTTGCAGGCTAAGTGTGTCTCCCAGGCACAGGCAATTTGCCAGCACTGTCCTCAATGGAACAAAAGTTTGCTCTCCAAATTTAAAGGCACTAACAATATCAAGCAGCAAAAACAATGATGCAAAGCCCATATGCCATTTCCAGCAACAGTAGTTAACATTAAAAAGTCAATTATTACCAGCCCACTGCAATATTTTGTCTCAGGAGGTAGAATTTTTTAAATAAATGTTACAGTGTCTTAGTTATTTGTTAGTGGGAAAATGCTGACTTTTAACAACAAACTTTGCTTCCAAAAAGGGATAGGATGCAAAAAGACTATGGGATTCAGAACAATATATAAAAATATGCCTCATAGATCTCTTTTTCCCCATGCTCCCTCTAAGCTTTTTCACAAAAACGGGGATATTGAAGCCAGAGAGCTTAGTTCAGCCAGATCATGGGAGAAATCAGATTCACACTGCTTGCAAGGAGCAGTGAAGGTACAAGAAGGTGCAGTCTACCTAGTCATATTCCCCAGCTAAACTTCCGGAAGTTTGTGCCTTCTGGGCATCTTCCCATGTCTTTGATAATACAGAATGTTTACATATCTATAAAGTTGTTTAAAGTTATCTAGTCATTACTAATAACAAATTCAGGTCTGAAAATGTCTATCTACACATGGATGTACACATTGAGTTCTCATAAGAAGTTATCAGGTCAAGATCATTATAACTGTGCCTGACCCAAGGGCTGCTGAAGCAACTGGAAGTTTTCCTGCTCATTCTTCAGGGTCTGGGCTGGGCCAGGCGTTACCTGCACACCTACACCAGAGGCATTCAGGGTTGCTTACTTCCATTCCCATACTTCTGGCTCCAAGAGAACAAACTCTCCGTGTCCAAGAACATCACAAGATGGTTCAGGGTTGATGTATAGGGTATTGTCCAGTATGACGTAATTTCAGATCACCAAAAACTGGTAGGTCACATCTGCCATTCAGATAGATGGCCGCTAACCTTCAGGTTACAGTTATCAGCCAGTGAAATCATGTATGCAATACAAATGGTCATTCTAGATATAATGGGATTCTTAACCTATATACAATCTCTTGAGCAACTTAATTCCCCACCCCCTTCCCCAGTGCTTCTCTGAAACCCACAGGCTGCACTGAAATAGATGCTGAGCCTCAAAGAGTCAAAAGCAATTTCGTAGATCTAAATCCAAACCATGCACAACTGGTCTCTGAAACTAGTGGAACAAATGCTACTCTCTTGCAGCAAGATATTTTTGTCTTTGATAAATAGTAACTGACGTGCAATAGTCATAGCCAAAGCAGCTCACCCATATTTCATAACTAGTGGAGCTCTGCAGTGGGGAAGCTTTCACTGACACTATCATTAGAAGCACTCAGCTGCTGGGGGCTATGAGCCAGATCCCAGTGCAAAACTCCTTCTCAGATCACTGAGTACAAGATCACCGCACGTGGCCTCGACAGGAGGAAATACATTGGAACTCACTTGACAGAAGATTTTAATGTGGTTCTTTACATCTCTTTAATTGGTTAAAAAGGGAGAAAGTGGAGACATTCCAGTTATGTCTTATTAAATGTTATTTTTCACTGGGGAAACTCTGTGGGCTCATCACTATCAGCACATACAATCATGGGGAGGAAGCAGATACTGGGGGTCCAGGAGTTTTGTCACAGGGATATTGTGTGATAGAGTTCACCTAGCCGCTGGGATTACAAGATAACATACATCAATTTGTCATGAGGTCTTGTTCAGTGTAATTGAACTGCTATTTTTAAAAAACTATCGAGTGTAACTTTAGTGAAAATTATTTAATACTTGAAATCTGCAGATCTGAACAAGAACGCTAGACATCAAAAAGTCTTTAGGAAAGAGTACATTTTTTAGCCTGGAATGTTTTTTTATTATGAAACTGAAACACTGCTAATGTTTTCAGGGTTGTGTTGAAGTTTGGGTGTTTTCTGCTTTTTGGAAAATAGGTAATTAGATTCAAAGTTTGAAACAAAAAGAGGAGTGCAGAAATCCTGAAAATAATAAAATTCTGCCTAATATTTTAAGTAATAAAAAATACCATGAACCTCACAAGGAAATACTACAAATCTGGTACAAATCTGCATTACTTAAGGCAATTCTGACTCCTTATTTATTATTTATTTATTTAAGTATTGCACAAACTTCCCCAGCCAAGCTGTTTGGGTTGCCAACGTGAATAGCTTTCCACATTTGCTGCCAACTGATATCTCCCCTGACAGTACTCAGAGCTGAAGATCAAAAATTTCACATAGAGCAGAATTAGCTCTTTAATAAATGGGTCTGTGGAGCAGTTCAGCCTAGTAAAAAGCAGCTGTTTCAGTGGTCCTTTGGCTTCTGGCAATTGTCTCCAAAATTTGCCTTTGCCACAGCATCCACATCAAGGAGTTACCCGGTGCTTCTTTCTCAAGTCCCCATTTTTGCATTCTTAAAATATATTTTAAGTGAAACGAGGACCTTTAAGACTGTATTTATGTTGCTCGACATTCTGTGCTGTTTGGGGAATGAGAGTAAATTCTGACCTTTAGATCTCACTGAAGATCTTTCATCCTTTCCCTGAAACCCATTTATGCATGTTAATGGTTTTGCACGTGCATAGAGGCAACATATCCTGGTACACACTGCAACAAATGTAACTCACAGATCCACTTATACATCTTAGACATATCAATGGAGGTCCACTTACAATGACTGCTGAGATAATTCTGTCAAACTCCCATTGCTCCCAGTGGAAATTTGTCCAAAATGAAGTGAAAAAAACCTGGACCATGCTCTGTGTTTGGGAGAAAAATGAACTGTCTTGGTAGCTGCCACATCTGTGTGCCAGAAATTGTTGTGTGGGATTTTAAAAGGTACTTACTTTTGGCCTCTATTCGCAGTGAAATCAGTCAGTGATTAAACTTCCATTGACCTCAGTGGAAACAGATTTAAACTCACATTAAGCATTTTGAAATCCAAGTATGCAGGTTTTATGTATGGGACAACATACCTTTCTGAGCACTATTATAAAACCTTTTTCTCCCATCAAATCTATTGGCAATGCATCTTTTGCAGTAGATGTTGGAAGAGACTGAATAAGTGCAATTGTTTTTCAATGTCACTTAAATAAAATGCATATAGTGCCACAGGCTGAATGAGAAGAGCCAATTTTTGATAAGATGATAATGTTTTTCTTTGTCTTAGAATGTGCTCATTAAACTTTGAACAGCGTACACTGTGCAGCATCCAACATAACTGCCGTTCTAACACTGCCATGTCTGCCCCATTACACAACAAACCAAACATGACTTTTTCATGAAAAACAATAAAAAATGTTCATCAATTATTAAAATTTTCTTTTCAGTATGTATGGTTGAAAAAACATATAAATGAAAATAAAATATCTCTTCCTACATGTCACCTACGCACACACTAAATACTTTGGTTTTCTTACAGTAGGCCCAGCCACCCCAATACCTTGTTTAGAGCATTGTCTGACGTCTGTAGTTCACTTTCTTAGGCATGGAAGAATTCAAGACCCTCACTGCTGTCCTACACACAGCTATGGCCTTGAGCTAAAAAATAAATACCTGCCTTTGGCAGAGTGTACTAGGCAGTTTAGCATTTCCAGAAATAAAATAATACTTTCTCCATATCCTCTACTTTGATCTTTTCAGAAAGGAGAAAAATCTCTGAAACATTAAATATTTCTGAATGCGGCAATGTCAATAAGACCAATGTTGGAGAACGTAATTAGTCCTGCAGTCGAGCATTTCCTCGCATGAGTGGGAACACTCTGCCTGTGCAGCTTTCAGTGACCTGAAGGTCATTCTTCTGTATAAGGACATTTGCTACAAGGAGGTCACTAAGCTTTTTTTAAACCAACAGAGAAAACAAGGAAAGTGCTTTCCTCCTCTGCTAACTCATCTGCAGAGCATCATCATGTCCCTTCCAAACTTCTGCTGCCTTCTGCCCCATACTATAACCTGAGCAGTGGACACTTCTTTTATTCTTTGCCCTTCATTGCATTTCATCAAGAAAGCATCTTAACTTTCTTGAGGCAGAAAAGACCCTCCTTTGACCTTGCTCTTCTCAGTTTTTCTGTATTCATGGATGGCAAGGAAGAATGACGAGCAAATTGGTTGTTTCCTTTCCCCCCCCTTCCCACTCATGTCGCCCTATTTCCCAAGAATGGTCACAGTACTGCTTGTAAAAGCTTATCTCCTCAGTGCCTCACGCTATACATCCTATACTTCCCTTATCTCATCCAAGAGATAGCACCTCAGATAGTACAGTGAGTACTAGCTCATTCTGGGGTTCTGTAGTGGATCTGAGGTGAGTGTGTCACCCAAGAGCTACAAACACCATTTCCCATGGTATCCATATATTGAAAGGGTGGAAA
>VYZV01008182.1:9649-20472 GCA_013401275.1 Pandion haliaetus | reverse complement strand
AAAAAAAAGTAATTTATAGTTAACCAGTGTTATGTCACTCTAAGTTTTCAAGTGAGTTTTGTAAAATCCTACTATAGAGTCCAGAGCCCTTTTTCAGAAACAGATCTAAAACCTCTCTAAAAGGGCAATCCAAACTTTCTGCTCCATCACAAGCTATTGTAGGTGGGCTCACAGAAACTAGAAAGCAAGACACTCCCCTCCAAATTGTTGAATGATGTGACTGAAGACTAGAAACGGCATTAGAATATTTTTTTCAACACTAAGTATGACTCTATGATTAGTAAAAGCGCACAGTGGAATTCTTGTCAGGACTCACGTTATTACAAACTGCATTGCATGACTTCCACCGGCAAGTGTTGCATCACATGGCCAAAGAGTAGTTAGCTCACAATATACATGTGTAATTTACATGTTTCCATGTGCAATTAAAAAAAAAAAAGTCTGAGCTTTTAGAAAGGTTTTGCAGGAGAGATCACAAAACATCCGTTGGCTAACATCAAGAGACTTGGTGATTTCAGTTCAGTTCTTCAATGCAGCAGTGTCCAAATCATAAACTCAAATTTTGAAGGATTTCCATGTAATCAGCATATTGTCTAAACTAAGACCTTTTACCATCCAGTTACTGATAAGCAGATATTTAAATAATACCCTAAATAACAAGTATAACAAGGTAGTAGAGAGACAGAGAGCTCCATCTTCCTTTTATAGTAACTGTGAACAGGCATTACTTCCCAGTTTCAACAGATGGCTGAGCTTCCCACCCCCCCGCCCCCCCTTTTCTTTTAAACAAGTTACTCAGGTTTTTAAATTACCACCAAGACCTATAGCGTTACGCATAGGTACATATGGGCCAGACAGGACAGGCCGGAGCAGACACTTTTAGTGCCAGTGGATCTCGCTGTGGTGGAACAGCTGCGCCTGCCTCCAGCCTCTGTCCTCATTATCACAAACCGGGCTCAACGTCCCTCCTCCAGCCCCTCGCCTCAACGGGTGGACACAGGACACAGCCCCTCACATCTGGAGAGGAGACCTATCTCAGCTTCTGGTGCCAGCCAGCAGACGAAGTGCCCACAGCAGGGTCTGTAAGGCACGGATGTGAAGAGGAAAGGGCTCGCGTGCTTTGGGCAGAGGGCTGGTGGTATTTGAGGGCGGCGTGTGTCGGCCCACCCGCGCCCTGCCGAGGCGGGGAGGGATATCCGCCCGCGTCTACAGACAGGGTCGGCCAGGGGGGAGCCGGCCTATCAGGGAGGCGCCGGCCTGAGGAGAAGGAGAAGAAGGGGCGTGCGGCCGGGGGCGGAGGGGCACCGGCCTCCCCTGCCTCGCTCCGCTCTCGGCCTCTTACCACGTACCATCTCGATGATCTTGGTCTTCCGACCCGTCTTCTTCTTCATGGTGAAGATGTACTGGGCCAGCACCACCCCGCCGACCAGGGCGCACACGCTGGCACTCGCCACCGCTCCCATCTTCGCCACGGCGGTCCTGTCCATGGTAGCTCCCCGGGGCAAGCCAAAGCGCCGAGAGCCGCTGCGGGGAAGCGGGGCCGCCCCCTCGTCGTTGACGGAGGGACGGGGGTGGCGGGATGCGTGCGTTCTCCTCAGCGCCGTCCCGAACGGGTCCCCACCGACGGCCAGACCCGGCAAGTCGGCAACGACGGCGCCGCGCGCCTCCCGCCCGCGTCGCCCGCGCCCCGCCGCCTNTCGCCCCGCCCCCCCCGCCTTGGCGGCGGCGCGGGCTCCCCGAGACACGTCACGTGCGCGTGGCCTGCCGGCGGCACCACGTGGGAGGAAAAAGGGGGGAGGTAGGGGGACGGCTGGTGGAGCAGCGCGCCGCAGAGGGCAGCCTCGAAGGCGAGGGGTTTCTGTGAGGTCTTTGAAAACGAGAAGCACCAGCCGGGAGGTTAGGTTTTTCCTCAGGAAACACAAGGAATGCCCCTCTTCCCCCCCCCGCACAGGAAGAAATGAGAGAGTCCAACGGTTCGTCACGCCCCTTCCCAAACTACATTTCCCAGTGCCAGCGCGAAGCGCGGCCCTCCCTGCTGGGCCGGGGCGGGGTACGGTACGGTACTTAAGGCGCGGTGAGAAGGACGCTGGAGATGGCGGCGGCAAGGGGGAGGGGGCTTTGACGGGTTTGGAGGCCCAGCCTGAGCGAGGCGCTCCCGTGGGGAAGGGGCGGGAGGCTGCCGCACCGCAGCACCTTGGACCGTACCGCGCTCGGGAGGTGCCGTCTCCCGCCCAGGTAAGCCCCCGCCGGTCTCTGTCTCTTTTCTCCTGCTCCGTGGTGTGTCCGTGTCCGGGCGCGGCTCCTGAGGTGCGGGGCTCGGGTGGAGGTGCTGTGGCTGCACAGGGGCTCTGTGAGGGTATGTGGGGAGGGCTGCGTTGTCGCCAGCATGCACGCGGCTGCAGCGGGTTGCCTGGCTGGCATAACGACGGTAAGCGTCTAAGGTGAAAAAAAAAAAAAAGCTTTTATTTGCCGGACACAGTTTTCTTTAAGGAGGGAAGGCGCAGGCTTGCAGGCTGCGTTTGCTCCAAAGGAAGACAAGGGGTGAGCCCATCACTTTTCCTTCTTCCCGGAAAGAACCGCAAGAGCTGTCGCTGCCTGGCTGCTCCTCACCTCCCCTGCGGGCTGTGGGGTCGACTGTGTTCACGTTTGTCCCACTCGTGGCAGAGCATAGGCATGGAACTGTGAGTTTTGAAGTAGGGTAATGTTATTGTCAAGCGGCCTACAAAAGGATTAGTCTCCTCTCCCCCTCCCCCGCTTCCTAAAATAACAGCAGGTAGGGAGCAGAAAAGCTGATTTGTGCCCTCTTTGAGTTCTTTAGTTGTGTCACTAGGGCATCTTCAAGGCGATTACTCGATGGAGGCTTTGATGTCTGTTTATGTCTTAATTTACTTTTCTAAAAAATAAGTTCTCTTGCGGAAGACTTGCATCAGAATCTTTTCTCCTGATACTCCTTGGTAAGAGAGAAAACCGCAGTTCTGTGACTTTGAAAACTTGTATTACTTTTCCTAATGCTTGTTACAGAAGACTTCTAACAATTTAAAAAAAGCTGTTATTTTTGCTTGTTTTTCATATAACTAGCAGTGTCTTTCACAACTAATTTGTTAACTAATGGCAAGAAGTTTCCTAAGGTTGTTTTATGAACTACGTAACCAGAAACCCAAGGCACCTGAAAAAACCCCCACTTATTTATCTCACACTAGAGCAATGTGAAGCTAAGAGATGGAATATACTTAATGAAAGTTGTTGCTAATAAAGAAAAAGTGTTTTGTAGAAACATTTGTGTATATATTAGTATACACTTTAACAATTACTTGTTTCCTTTTCAGTGAAGAAGAATGTCATTGTTTAAAGCTAGAGACTGGTGGTCCACCATACTTGGCGAAAAGGAAGAATTTGACCAAGGCTGTCTCTGTGTTGCTGATGTTGATAATAGTGGCAGTGGACAAGGTAAATTGAGAATGTCATGGTTGCTGGCTTTTAAGCTATACAGCTGCAGGTTTAATTGGCAAATGCGTGCTGAAAGCTTGTTAGCCAGACTAGTTGGCTAGGTATTTTAAAGTCTGCTATCTTTTATGTGTCCCTGCAGGCTCAAGACAAATTCAGTGCCATTTGTCTTTGTATATTTGTAGGCTTCCAAACATCTAAATTCTCCCTTGTGTTCAGCAGTAATTTTTCTCATGTGTTATTCCCCAGTGGTAGATATCTTTAAAATAGAACATTTTCAGTTAGTCATGGGAGCAAACACATGTTGTAAGTAGTTGAAAAAAAAAGTAAGGAGGAAAAAAAAAAGGTGAGAGCTAATAAGCTAAGAATTTAGAAAAACAACTAACCTTTTCTGCCTGGAAAATAAGGGGCTATTGAAATAAGTGACTCTGCTTGAATAAATCCTACTTTTCTATGTAGTCATTAATAATGTGGAATGATCTTTGCTGTCAGGGAGAGTTCTTGTGTGTATATGTTTTTTAAATTAATAAATACTTGGGATCTTTCTCTGATATGCTCATCTTGGAGCTCTGTTTTTGCTCAGCAGAGGTACTTGAGTTTGATTTCACCATTGCCATACTCTTTTAAAATTATTTTTATTTTAGATTGTCCCTTTTTTCAGGAGGATTTGAACAAAGTTGAGCTGTTACTGCTTTAGTATACAACCTTTTTCAGTAGAAACTCATAGAATCATTGGAAAAGACCTTTAAGATCAAGTCCAACTGTAAACCTAACACTGCCAAGTCCACCACTAAACCATGTCCCTAAGTGCCACATCTACATGACTTTTGAATACCTCCAGGACTGGTGACTCAACCACTTCCCTGGGCAGCCTGTTTCAATGCTTGACAACCCTTTCAGTGAAGAAATTTGTCTGAATATCCAAACTAAACCTCCCCTATTGCAACTTGAGACCATTTCCTCTTGTCCTATTGTTTGTTACTTGGGAGAAGACTGACGCCCACCTTGCTACAAACTCCTTTCAAGTAGTTATAGAAAGTGATAAGGTTTCCCCTCAGCCTCCTTTTCTTCAGGCTGAACAACCCCAGTTCCCTTGGCCACTCCTCATAAGACTTGTGCTCTAGACCCTTCATTAGCTTCATTGCCCTTTTTTCAACATGCTACAGCACCTCACTGTCTTTGTTGTAGTGAGGGGCCCAAAACTGAACACAGTATTTGAGGTGTGGCCTCACCAGTGCTGAGTACAGGGGGATGATCGCTGCCCTAGTCCTGCTGGCCATGCTTTCTGACACAAGCCAGGATGCTATTGGCCTTCTTGGCCACCTGCGTGCATTGCTGGCTCATATTCAGGCTTTTCCCCTGATTCTTGCCCATAAACACTTGACCCTTTTGTCAACATCATCAAGCTCTAGACAATCAAAACACTCCCTAATGTACAGGGCTACACCATCACCACTCCTTCCTTGCCTATCCCTGCTGAAGAATGTATAGCCATCAATTGCAGCACTCCAGTTGTGTGAGTCACCTCACCATGTTTCTGTGATGGCAACTGTATTACAGTTTTCCTGCTGCACAATGGCTTCCAGCTCCTCCTGTTTGTTGCCCATGCTGCATGCATTGGCCACCTTTTTAAGGGGAGAAGTCCTAGTTCCCATGCGACTGTTCTTAGGCACTTCTGTGGTTTCTAACATGTTAATAACCCTTGTGTCTTTGCTGCCACATGGATCTCCATCCCCTACTTCCACTGAGACAGCAGACTGAAGGACCTTGCTAGTACACTGTCCCCTCAAACATTGGAGAGCCATTCCCAGGTTTATCTCTAGCAAGCCTGATTTTATCCCTTTCCCCCTTCACATCTATTTTAAAGTTCTTTCGATGAGCCCTGCTAACTCCTGTGCAAAGATCCTTTTCCCCCTTTGGTACAGGTGTACCCCATCTGTTGCCAGCAGGTTTGGTGTTGTGTAGACTGACCCATCATCAAAACCGCCAAAATTCTGCTGGAGTTCTGAATAGTCTTTTCCTAATGGAAAAAAAAATGTAATTGATATAAAAGCATGACTCAAACAGTGTTGTGGGAGTGGTAGTCTGCTGTTTTATTTACTTTCTCAACATTATATTTTCTCTTTGTTTTTAGACTAGGCTCTTTTTCTTCCAGAGTTCAGGACCAAAAGTGAATCAACTAGTTGCAATTGCCTAGTCACAGGTCAAAATGTCCTCACTTAAGTATTTTTAAGGAATTAATAACTAAAATAGATTTAGTTTACTGCTGATGGAATGCTTGTTACTGAACTGTGGATAAGATGAGAGCAGGGAAAGCAGTTAGTATTCTCTGAATGAGGGACTTGGGTGTGGAAATTTTTTGTGACTGAAGAAGAGAGGAAGCAAGCTGCTGTTCTGAGCTTTTGATGTGGGGTCCTGTGGAACTATGCCATGGGAGGCACCTCTTTGGGATTTTTTCATTAACAATTTTTTGTTATTCTCTAACAACAAAATAACAGCTTGCTTTAAAATACGGATTCCAAAATAAGTCTGATGTAACTATTGCATTCCTCTTTGAGATAACGGATCTGTCTCAAGAGCAGGTGACCTCAAGGCTAGCTTTGTTGACCTGATACAGTAATTTGGATAAATGTCGTCAGTCCCAATGTTAAAATTTCACACTTCTGCTGGTGTGATATGTGTATGCACAAATCCAAGATGTAGAAGCTGAAAGTTTGAAGTACTCTTCAAAACAAGAATGGGACTTTTTAAGAAGTGTGAACATAGTCTAAAAAGGTGGAATAATAACAATGGTCAGTGCCACTACCTTGATAATTGCCATATTGAACCCTTTACTGACAGTTTTTCATGGATTTACAAAAAAGCTAATTGCTAATCTTAACCTAGCATACAGAGCATAATCAACATTAATTGAATCACGTAAATAGTCTATCTTTTTAGGGTATTCTTTGAAGCACTTCAGCAAATTAATTCCATGTGTGCTATAGTGTTCTGTAGTCTCCTTTGGTGTTTGGTTTTTTTTTTTTTGTCAGATAAAATTATTGTGGGCAGTTATATAGGATATCTCCGAATCTTTAATCCACATCCTGTGAAACCTGGAGATGGAGTACAACCTGAAGACTTGCTCTTGGAAGTGCAGTTACGAGAACCAATATTGCAGGTGGAAGTGGGAAAATTTGTTTCGTAAGTCAACAACAGGCTATGTTGCTGTTTATTCAAGGCTTATATGTGATTTTCTTTGTTTTGGGGGGTGGGTTTTCAGTTTCCAGATGGGCAACTATTAAGCACATCTATGAATGCTGTAGTATGCGTTCGATAAGCTTCTTGAATCATCTTCATATGAGAGTTTTTACTTAATGTGTATGTGGAAAATAGTCTTCTAGATACTTGTATGATTTTTTTAAAACTATGTAGAACAGGAAAAACCTCATATTGAAAGTCATTACAGGTTTTTCTCTCATTTTTAAAATAAAGTTCATGCTGCAGTATTAGAAGTTAATTTCAAAATTAAAATGAATCCTTCAAGAACTAATATCTAAAATAAAGTTCTCCTAAGTAGACTCTCTTACAGCCAATTAAATATAAGTTCTTAAAGGATTCATTAACTACGTACTAACTATGGGAAAGACTTGTGCTTTGAGACCAAAGGCCCCACACCTGAAAGTAACTTCAACATGTTACTTGAATTCTATCCTGTATGCATTTCACTTGGAATTTATCTGAAAACAGTGCTTTTTTTAACCTTCTATACAGTGGTACTGAAGGACTTCATCTGGCTGTGTTGCATTGCCGAAAACTCTGTGTATATGCTGTTTCAGGTTAGTTTACAGATACAAGCTTTCCAGTGATTTTAAGTGTATTTTAAAGTTTGGATTAGGTTAATGCTAAACTTGATATATACAGTGTTTGCTCATCATCCCTGAAGAGCTGTAGTCATGTTCTCTCACTCAAACTCATGTATGAAAAGGAAACATTAGTAATTAGGTCTAGATTTTTCCCATTGGTTAACAGAGATTTGCTGATCTGCTCAGTGCTTGAGATGCTGTTATGTGTGTGATGGTCTGTGGTTGGTAGTGCTTGTGAACAACTGGTTCTTAATGCAGTTTTAGGAGTGGATGGTACTGTTTGGCGTGCTAATGAACAAATGGTTGTTTAATGACAACTTACTTGGCTCTTTAAAAATGAAACAATTGCAATTATTTCTGAACTCAAAAATCCAGATAATTTCTTAGAAAGCCAGAATATTGGTAATGTAGCCCAAGAGAAGATAATACTGGTAAAAAGGTGAAACTACTATGTTTCTTCTTAAATCCTCTTTCTTCTACTGCTTTTGTCTGGAAATTCCAAATGCTGTGTTCTCTGAATATGTAAAGAGGCAAGTCACAAACCACCTATTCTGTGCATTGAATGCTAATATATGCTTAAAGCAAAGCACAGATTTAAGAGATCTATTGATTGTACACCCATCTTCAAAATTCAATAGACAACTATACATTGTTCATTTTCTCTGTGCAGGGACAGCTGTGGCTCCTTGTATTGTAAAAGCATGGTTTTCTTGTAGGAGCAGCTTGCTTCCTATTCACAGCCTAGGCAGATAGGTAACAAACACATGCTCACTTTCCAGATTCTGTTTGCCTTCTAGTTATCTTATCTGGAGACACCTGTAAAACTGGTCTTTGTTGAGGGGTGGTACTTTGAGATGTACTGCAGTTTTCATACTTTCCCTTCTCTGTAACAGTGCTATGTCTTAGGGTTGTAGCCTGCCAGTACAATTTTTATTAAAACAATTTATTTTAAAATTTGCATTAATGGCTGTCGTGGTTTCAGGTCAGCTCAGTCGGTAACAAAGCACCACGAAGCCGCTCACTCACCCCCCACCCCCTCACCTGGCCACGTTGGGATGAGGAGAAAATACAAAGGCAGGTTTGTGGGTCGAGACAAGGACTGGGAGGGATCACTCTGCACTTATGGTCACGGGCAAAAGACAGGCTCAACTTGGGGAAGAAACAAAATCAATTTAATTTGCTACAAAACAAAACAGAAAACAAAACACAAGGGTATTAGGAAGGGAAACCAAACATCAGAACAACCTCCCCCACCCCTCCCGCCTTCCCGGCTCAGTTCACTACCGATGCTTTCTACCTCCTCCCCCCGGCGGCGCAGGGGAATCGGGGATGGGGGTTGAGTCAGCTCGCCACACATCGTCGTTGCCGCTTCTTTCCTCAGGGGGAAGATTCCTCTCTCGTTCCCTGCTCCAACGTGGTTCCTTTCCGCGGGCTGCAGTTCCTCACAAACTTCCCTGGTGCGGATCCTTTCCACGGGCTTCAATTCTTCCCGAACTTCCCTGGCGCGGGTCCTTTCCGCGGGCTGCTCTCCCGTCTCACACTGCTTCAGCGCGGTTTTTACCATGGGGTTACGGCCACCTTCGGGAGCTTCCGCTCCACCGTTCACCCCCCTGGGCTGCAGGGCCATCAGCCTCCTCAGGCGCCTCCTCCTCCCCCTCCACTTCCATGATTCCAGTGTCGGCAGCGATGTTCCTCTCAGGTTTCCCACCCCCACACTACCGGTTCCCCTTCTTAAATATGTTTCCCAGAGGCGCTACCACCGTCACTCCCCGCCTAGAGGCGGGTCCGACATTTTGGCGCGCGGGTCCGACATTTTGGGGCAGCGAATTCTTCCAGCAACTTCTTAAAGGGGCCGCCTCTGCAGCCCCCCTCCCCTGCCACCGAGGAAAACCGCGCCACACAAACCCATAACAATGGCATACAACAATACATCAGTCTAGAATTCCTTTCTAGTTATAATTTGCTGTTTGGTGTACATGGCTTAAGCATTTAAGTAATTACAAAAGTAAAGTTTTACAATCCTTTAATAGACTTTTCATGCTAATTTGTAAGCATTTGTGCTGTAATAGTAATTTCTGTCATCTGAACAGGTACTTTTGAGCAAGCTCCTCTGAGAAATAATGATTATTATTTCTTTATGCTTCCATGGCAAATTACACTTTCATCAAGTGGGATCTTTACTTTATAAATGTTGCCATATCTGTTACTCGTAATAAAATAACTATGTTGCTTCTCCTTGACAAATGAAAGCATCCTTCAGGGCTGCTTGGATATTGTATTACAGTCAGTATACATGGACCAACTACTTTCTAACTTGTTTTTCCCTCTGGTGTTGCTACTTAGCTAGTTTCTTACCCAGCCAGGGGTTTTTGCTTCACGTTTGTTCCAATCCCTTCTCTAATGTGGGCATGCTTTAGGGGTAATTGCTTAAAAGCTATATTGGATTTTAGTTGGAGAAATTGCGTAAAAGGTTAGCATAAGCTACAAATCTTTCATAGCATCTTGTTTAAGATAGTATCGGAATAATCTTTGTATACTTAAAGCTGTGGTAGGATTTAGCTTAGATAACGTTCACTCAAAACACCTTTTTCCCTGCTGATGTGACTTATCAAAGGTTTGGTTTTTTTTTTTTTTTTGCTTGCTAGTATTAGACCTGAAGTGTTACTCTACATGATGAAGAACTTTGTTTTCTTCATGGGGTGCAGGAAAGACTTGGTTATCAAAAGGGGAGCTTTAACTTCAGTTTCTTTAGAAAGATTTTTTGAATATCTGCTAGTTCCCTGAAAGAGTCAGGAAATTAAAGGTCATGCAGACCTTTCCAGAGAATGTGATGTGTATCAAAATTATTTTTGTTGCCATATGTTTGTTTCTTCTCTTTGCATTGTTGATCACTACATTGAATTTCAGACAGAGTAAAGGCAAGTGATAAATGTGCCCTAAGCGCATAGCTTTGTCAAATTATAGCTAATGACTAACTACAGCTTAATTTGAGGCAAAGACTATTACAGCTGAGGCTGGGTGTTGGATATGGTATATTCACTGAATAACTGCAGAATCATAACAATTCCCATTTGAGCAGGTGTTATGGGTTTGTATGGCGCGGTTTTTCTTGGTGGCAGGGGAGGGGGGCTGCAGAGGCGGCCCCTTTAAGAAGCTGCTAGAAGGTCCCCTGGCGCCAAAATGTCGGACCTGCCTCTGGGAGGGGAGTGACGGTGGTAGCGCCTCTGGGAGAACATATTTAAGAAGGGGAACCGGTAGTGTGGGGGTTGGGAAACGTGAGAGGAACACCTCTGCCGATACTGAGGTCAGTGAAGAAGGAGGGGGAGGAGGGGCGCCTGAGGAGGCTGATGGCCCTGCAGCCCGTGGTGAGAAGGCAGGCTGTCCCCCTGCAGCCCATGGAGGTGAACGGTGGAGCTGAGGCTCCCGAAGATGGCCGTAACTCCATGGGAAAAACCGTGCTGAAGCAGTGTGAGACTGGAGAGCAGCCCGTGGAAAGGACCCGCGCCAGGGAAGTTCGGGAAGAACTGAAGCCCG